>JANIIA010055407.1:0-29410 GCA_027478495.1 Erythroxylum alaternifolium
TCAATTCATTAATTAAATTTTTTATTATTATTTATATCTTATTAAATATATATTATTAATAAAATTATAAGACGATTTTAATTTAAATATAATGGACATATATAATTTTAAAAAATATAAAACAAAATTTTACCGACGGAACAATACAACATTTCCGTTGGTGATTATATTATACCGACGGAATATATTATGTTCAGTCGGTACTATTGAGTTATTTAGCGATGGACCATTTTCTTGTCAGAACTTTTGCATACTGTATGATGACAAATTTACATATGGGTATGTCACCGGTCGGTAAATTTAGCGACGGACTATATTAGACGGTCGGTAAATTTAGCGACGGACTATATTAGACAAATTTACATATGGGTATGTCACCGGTCGGTAATGTTCGTCTATAATTCACTATTTTCTTGTAGTGTAAGTGTGTTTTTAGATTAAATTTCTAGTGTTTTTTCATGTGTTTTAAGTGCTTCTTTAAGTGTTTTAGTTTTAGTTTTAGTTTATTTGATCTTTACCATCTTTTGCATCTTTTCTTGATCTTTGAAGTGTTTAGTTGTTTCTTTACATTATCTAGTGTTTGAGCATAGTTTGAAGCTTACTTTTTAGGATGGATTGATGCACCTTGTTGATGAATTGTGCAGGTATCAGATTTGCAGCTGTGGATGTGGTACATGTGATTTAATAGCACCACAAGGCAGACTTAAAGAATTAAGATGACAATGAAATCTAGTGGAGAGGAAGGACAATGTGTGATGAGTTTGTAGTTCAAATTTTAAGTCAATTGGAGGTTCGAAGAGGAAGTTATGGCCAACAGAGTGAAGAGTGTAGAAAGTTGTCAGACAGCAGTGCACGATCATGCTTGTGCACGATCGTGCAACTACAAGGGATTGCCTCTCTGTCATGATCAACTACAAGAGAGTTACCTTTCTGTCATGATCGTGCGCAACTATAAGAGGACTACCTCTCTGTGTTCATGACATGAGTATATTGTGTATATATGAATTTTTGTGAAAGAAACTCTCAACTGCAACCAACAACGAAGCTGAGTATATTATGTATATATAACTAACAGCTGTTTCTTTTGTTTCGTCTTCTATCTGATGCTATATGCCTTACGTCGTTTTTGGATATAGGTAATGTCTATTGCTATTTAGAATTTGGATCATCTTTACCTAAACAATATTTATCCACGAAATCCACATTACAAAACAGACCAAGGATACTCATAATCAAGAAATTAGCAAGCCAATTCAACAAAACCCCTCACCCAATAGAAACCCATCAACATAAATGCATCACCCATGAGAATGAAGAGGAATAACCTACCCAGAAAAGAGAACAGATGGTAGAAGGCTGGGTTGACTTGAAGAGAGAGTGGAGTTTCTGGATAAGAGAATCACGAGGTAGACAGTGAAAATGAAGAAGAAGTGAATGCGAGAGTGAGGTAGAGAGGATAAAATGAAGAAGTTTCTGTTGGGAGGTGAGAATGAAGAAGAAATTCGAAGAATAAAAAAGTCTTCAACAAACAACTCTATTCTTGGAATAGCTAAAGACACCTTTTGATGATCTTAAACTATTCTTAAAAGTTGAGGAATACCTAATCTTATGATTTTTTTATCTAACCAAACAAAGGATTATTTAAATTTTAAGAATATACCAGGCATAGAATTCCTATTCCTGTGAACCAAACATGCCATTAATGCTTTAGGAATGTATATGAAGGAAAATGGTATTTGAGCAAGCACAATAAGAAGACCAATAGCCGCAGCCAAATACTTACTTTGTTGATATTTCATAAATATTTACTTGATTGCTTCCATTCTTTTAACTGAGATGAGATCCTCTGTGCCACCAACTCTGTGCCACTTCGTCCTAACCATCCATTTATGTGGGACCCACATAAATGGATGGTTAGGATGGAGTGGCACAGGGTTGGACTAGGGTTGGTGGCACAGAAGATTTGAGTTCCTTTTAACTACATTTAGTGATAGAGTTCTTTAAACTATGGCATGGCATAATTTTTTTTAGAACTTGAAATGATACCCACATAAATAGATGGTTAGGATGGAGTGGCACAGAGTTGGATCAGCATTGGTGGCACAGAAGATTTGAGTTCCTTTTAACTACATTTAGTGATAGAGTTCTTTAAACTACGGCAGGGCATAATTTTTTTTAGAACTTGAAATGAATCGATAAATAAGCCTAGGCCCAAAGCCGAGTTACCGTAGGGGCATAATTGCACGTTTCCTTTGTGAAGAAACGAGATTAATTCGGGGCCCTAAAAATCTTGTATAAGGCAACTAGGCTGAAATAAAGTTCGGTGAAGAAGCCCAACAAAAGCACTGTGAGTCTTAACCTAAAAAATGAGCCATTCGTTACACGTTTTGCAAAAGCGCGTCGATTCTGACGGGGGCGACGACCCTTCTTAATGTTAGTGTTCGTTGTTACAAACCTTGGCTTGCTGGCAACATTGGCCACAACACGTTTGTTTTCAATGTTAGTTTGTTATATCACAAGAAAACAAAAGAGAGGCTAGCTAAACCTTTTACGAGTCCAGCAGACGCAAGCTACTTCTTGTAAATACAACTCCAAATCTAAGAACTTCAATCCCATTTAAAATGATTAGGTTTAAGAAACCTCAGTTTCTTCTGATCTTAAGTATCTATCAAATGCAAGGTAATTCCGGTTCACCTATATTAATTTGTATGCCTGACCTTTTTATGCAATTAGACAGACGCTTAGCGTGGTCTCTGATTTCATTTGTCATTCCCGAGACATGACAGGTTGCAAAATTTGTATATTAGGATTAGTTAATTTTTAAATTTCTTTTGCTTTTAAAAAATAATTTGTTTTCAGGGAAATATAACTAGTAGATTCTATAGTAGCTCTGGCAGCTATATTAGGAAAGTTAGACGGTCTTCAAAATTTTGTGAAATAAACGAATCGTTATGGTCAACCCCAAAAGAAGGGATTTGTAGGGAAGAATCCAGAACAGGTTCCAAATTCCAAAAGCGAAACGGTATGGACGTCTACCTCTTACAAAAGAATGGTTCACTTCTGAGCAGCATATTTCTAATAACCACATTTTACAGGTGACGTACTGTGACATTTGAAAAGGAAAGTAAGGTCCTGTATGGATTTCGGTTTAATACTCTTAACACACTCTCTTAACTATAATACTACTTCTTTTTTCTGTTTTTATTTTGAATTTCCATCCAAGGGAAAGAAAGTCCTAGGATGCTGACTCTTCATCAGGTAAACTTTCCAACATGAATCAGTGACAGGTTGTTTTAGAGCACAAAGTTTGGCAGGTGTTGGAAACCAAAATGATAATGCATTAATGGGAAAATGATATGCTATGTCTCTTTTAGATGGTGAAACGAAAAGCAAATGTAAGTCACTACTTGGTAATCAAACAAAACGTAAGGAATTGGGGTCGATGTATCTTCATAAAGTATAAAAAATCAACACTTTCAAGTTCAATTCAATTTTTTTTAAAGAAACAAACTTATGAAAAAGATGGGGTTACATTTATGACATTATACTGTCAAATTTTTAAGCGAGGAGATGAACATTGATAGGAACATTTGTATTTTATTGTGAAATGATTAACATGTTCAATTAGTATATTCAGTTAGATCAATGTTAGCAAGATAATTTATGCTTGAATGATTCAAACATGTGCTGCAAAAAATTTTTGAAGGAGGAACGAAGGCTGTTGAAGCTGAAAGCTAGTAATAGAATAGTCATCAGAGTTGTATTTTTGGCATCAATAATTGATTTCCTCAATAACTCAATGAATTTTAAAGGTTAACAAGCTTAAATGGAATGATAAAGACTGTTCAACCCAAAAAGTTGAAAAAGGTAAAGGTTGCAACCTTATTAGTTGCAATAAATTGAAAGTGCTGAAATATAGAAGTCATGAAGAGCTCTCAAACATAAAATATTATTTTGGTTCTTATAAAGCTTATTTATGTATCAACTTAGTTCTTCTGTAATAGAGCTTAGTTAAAAGATAAGCTATGTTATAATTGAATAGTTGAGTTTTTGTACTGTATGACATGTTTAGATTTTTTATCTTTTATCTTTTAATATTTTATCCCAAATTTCTAGGGTACATGTTTTTATGCCATGAAAAAGTGTGATATTCCAATATGAAATACAATTTTACTACTCTTTATGTTTTTCATTTTTAGCTTAGTTTTCCAATTTTAGTGAGTGTTAGATAAAGCAAAATATCACTAGAGTTAAAAACTTTAACATGATATCAAAACTCTAAGGATCTTAAAAGGTTGTGATAGAGAAAATAATTAAGAATACCCTTTTGTTTTTATAAAAACCTAACACTTCCGGATTGTGTTGCTAAATTAGCTTTATCAAGCTTCTCTATATTGGCACCTTTATTGCTCACCAGAGAAAACTATATTATTTGTGTAGTTAAAATGAAAGCTTATTTAAAAGCCTTTGATATTTGGGATGTGGTTGAGATTTGGGTATTCATTTTTATATCTACCAAACATAATTGAAGGATGGAGAAGATAGTATTCTTTAGGGGATTATAATATACCATTGCTTATGGTGACATTGAAAGTTCGAAAAGAGAGGCATGACAACAAGTGTATGGAAACTCCATTAGTATCAATGATGCATTATGAAGTTTATGGTGGCGATCACCTTAATCATGAATATCATGCATCGGTGGCTACGTATGGGAGCAACAAATTTGCACGAGGAATTGTCCTCAAAACATCCCTTATGGTAATACTCATAATGTATGGATTTCAACAACAATAACATTCAATATCCTAATTTTGAATCAAGTTTTACCTAGATTTCAACAACAATAACAATAGTAAGAAGAGGATTGGCATCTCAAGAAGCTCTTTATAAAAGTCACTGCTATAGTTGAGTCTACCCTCTAAGAAGCTAAATAGCTATTTACCTCTTTCCATAATATAGGAGGTTCTACTAAATATCTCATTAAGCTTATTTTTAAGGAGATACCTGTTGTTTTATCTCGATATACTAAGCAAAAATTAAGGAACAAGTAAATATAATATATTTAAGAAATGGAGAGGAGCTAAAAGTTTTTAAAAAAGGTGGAAGATGTTCAAGAGGAGAAGGAAGAGGACAAAGAGGAAGATGAAAAGGAAGAGTTAAATAAAAAGGCTATTAAGGAATTATCAACAGCCATATTAAGTAAAGAGGACTTCTACTTTTCATAAAAATAAACTGTTAGAGTCAATTGGTGATATAGGGAGTTTTACTATCGTTTATTATGTTGATAGTTTGTTAATAAAAAGAGCATTAATGGATTTACTTGGTTTTATTAATTTAATACCATATATCCTTAATATATTACATGAATCCTTACTTGAGAAGATAGGAGGAAGCAAGTCACTGATTATAGATCCAAGTTGAGTAAAGTGCTTATATAGAAGTTTAGTTAAAAGATTCATAAAGAAGCATTAGTTAGGAAGCAACCTAACAATTAGCTGCTTTTTTTTTAATGAGTAGTTAGAAGGATTTTCATTATTAGTTTAGTTGTTTTTTAATAGCTTTTAGCCTCATGGTTTTAATATTATGAGTTGAAATTTGATAGAGTTCCGTAAGCTATAAACACAATCACTGGCACTAAATTGATGTTAATGATATTAGATATGTTTTATTATTAAAAGAGTACCAATTATCCTTACCTCATCCCATTATTTTTCATATTATTTTTTATTATTTTTACATATTTTGTATATTGAAGATAATGTAAAACTTAAATGTGGGGGAGGGACTTAGCAGTTAAACTTATCAATTTTGCTATAATTAGCTTAATATTAAATAATTCGTTATTAGAGAAAAAGCAGTATTGATTAAGAAGATTCATTATCAGTTTAGTTGTGATTGTAATTTGATTTGTTTAGGTAAATAATTATGAGTTTTGATTATTAACTTGATTTCAATTTAGTTCATTAATTTTGAGAATGGATACTTTATTAATTCATTAATTTTGTTGATTAGTTCAATTACCTCTATGTACTTTCCCATGTTCACATTTTGAGCCCATATTTATGCATATGTTCACTTTGGATTAGGAATTTGTTTTTTAAAAATACAAGATTGAATACACAATCATGTATTTGCCCATGTACCCCTAAAATCCTAATTTTTGTACCATAACAGGAAAATTAAAGGGCAAAGTAAGAGACACTTAGGAGGCACAATCAAATAACCTAGAGTAGTAGAAAGAACGAAGAACAAGCAATGATAACTACTTGGAGTGGATTTCCAGCTATCTAAATTGAATGTCAGGAAGCTTAAAAGTGATTTCATCATATTTCTTTTGATTTTTTTATTTTTACTTTAGTTTTGATGTTATATCTTTCATTGTAAGGAACTAAATCATTATGGTACTTAGGTAAGATTCCCAAGATGGATTATGTAGTGATTTTTATTTAATTTAATTTATTTGTTATTTTCAATGGGATTTAATTATATGTTAATTATTTGTTCTTAAATATAATATGCCTAATTTCATTCAAATGAGATTGAGAAAACCTTTGCATGAATTAATCTAGCATAATGGAAAAGAGTTGCAAGAAAACTTAGAGATAGTTTGACATGAATCTTTTAGATTATGGTCAAACGTAATAGCGGAATTCATAAATCAATTGATACTGTTAGAGTAGTGCTCTAAAGGCAATTACCTTTAGCACTTTTATACAAAATTTATTTTGATTAATAAATAGAAAGGCATTTTTTCATTGATTTGATATTTGTTTATATATGAATTAATATTTATCTTAAATCGAATTAATGAAGTCCATGATACAAAACATAGCATGAAGGAAATCATAATGAGATCATGATAATGAGATTCCTATCATGTGCAGTTATATTAGTATCTAAATAATCCCTAATTATAGGATTAATAAGACAGGAAATAATTAATCTAAACAAACTAGCACATATTATACTCCTTGATTTGATCAAGCAGTGGATCTCATAAACTATAAACATGAGATGTTTAGAGTTAATATGTGGATGCTTACTAAGGGTAGTAAGTACATCGGATGACTCGCTATGAGATTATCATATGGATGGTCTATCGAATGTCAATGATTAATCTCATCATAGCAATGGTGCAAATATCCTTATACTTGAGGTATTCAAGGACATCTTGGATATAAATCCTATGCTTTGACATCATTCCTTGTTACCTTAAGACGAGGTCGCTCTTAGGGTAGTGATTGGGTACAGCTATTTGTATTCAAAGGTAATTGGGTAGCTAATAAAGGATTCACTATTCCTGATAGAAGAAGATGATACCTACGACCTCTTGTTAGGGCCATTACCTAGAATCTCTGGCTAGAGCAATTATGTGTCATAAAGAGAGTCTTCACTGACACATAGAGTAATGAGATCCCTGGACAAGAACTAACATCAGTTGGACTAAATGTGACGTAGCCAGTCTAGTGAGAGTTGACACATAGCCCATACTCCGAATCAAGTAGGGTATAGTATAGTGAAAGGATGAATTGCACGGTAACTGTCTATAGAAAGGTTTATAAGTTGGATAATTAACTATAAGTTTGTGTGTTAATCGACTTATATTCTAGTAAATAGGCATCATGAAACCCTTCATGATGTGCTTGAATTAAGAGTTAATTCAAATGCCTAAAATAACTAGGAACCTAAGGGTCACATGAATAAAAGATCAGATAAAAAACAAGTGTATATGGCCTATTTTAAGCAGGTCACGATCGTGCCTCATAGGGCCACGATCGTGGTTGAAGGCAAGACATGCCACGATCGTGGCAAACAAGGCCACGATCGTGACAGAAGGCACAAAATGGTATATAAGTGAGTTCTTCACTTATGTACACGAGCTTCTTTCACTTTTTATACACTCAAGTGATAGAGAAAGGGTTCTAGGGTAAGAGTGAGGTGTTTTGAGTCTTGTTCTTGCAATTCATGCAATTATTGCATGAATCAAAGTGCATGCAACAAGATTCTTGACCTATCTTCCATCATCATGAGCACCTACTAGAACTCATCTAGTTTGGTGCTCAAATAACCCTTATACATTGTTTCTTCTTCCATATTTTTGTGTTCTTAGAGATCAAGAAAGTATTTGCAATAATTCAAACAAGGAGAAGAAATAAGAAAGGAGGAGATACACAAGGTAAAAAGTTTACATTTCATGTTCTTTTATACATGTCTTTGCATGCATATTAGATCTTGTAGGTTTCGGGTTGTCATGGTGTCAGAATCTTGATTCTAACGCTTCCACTGCATCCGCATGCATATGATGCATGCAACCATAGAAACCAGTGATATCAGAGCTTGTTTGTACATGTAATAGATGATGTATTGGAACATGTGCAAAGTGTTTGTTGGGTTGTGACTGACTTGTATGTTGTTTTGGAAAAATTCGCGTAAATTGTAGAAATTTTTTTCTATTTTCCTTTCACAAAAATGTTTATAAGATGTTGTATTATGTTTTTGTAAAAGGATAATGCAATTGAATATCATTTTTTATTTTATTTCGAATTTATATCCAGACTATTCATATGTTGATTTCTGGGATTTTTTGGAAAACTAATTTCATGTGCTGATTTTGAAAAATTCGTATTAATTATAGATTTTTTCCTGTTTTTCTTTCGCCAAAATGTTTATAAGATGTTATATTTTGTTTATATAAAACTAAAATGCAATTGAATGTCATTTTCTATTTTATTATGAATTTAGTTTCAGCTTGATGCATATATGAAGTTCTGGCAATTCTGGAAATGTGATGAACATGCATGCATGAAAATTCCATATTAATTTTTATAAAAATTGTTTTTATACATTTTATCCATGCACATGGAAGATGAGATGTTTCCACATGTATGAGATGCATGACACTTGTTGTTAAAGTGGTTATCTTATGCATGCATGATGTAATGGTTGATTAGTGTTAGAAGTAATGTGACAAGTGTCTTACACATATGATGTGCTGGCTATTTCCTATTTATTAATAAATAATTACTAAGAATTAGGTTCTATAATTTTTTATTGGACACATTCAAGATGTTTATAAGACCCTGGAATTTTTCTAGAATTAATTGAATTTGATTCAATTAATAAATAAAGTCAAAGTCAACATTGGTCAACTTTTGAAATTTGATGGAGTTGACTTACTAAATGACTTATCATGTATGTATTTCAATTATGAGACCTAAATAAGGTTCTTATGTGATAAGAAATGTACTATTTTGATGATAATAACATGCTTAATGCATGTGCTTGAAATTATGGTTCCAGAAATTTTTCGAACATCAAATTGGTCTTTTTAGTATTTATTAGGTTAACTTATTTATCTTGACGATTTTAGCCGTCAAGATAATTTTGGCTAGTGATGAAATTGTTTAGATAAATTTGAGATGGCCTAAGGATATTATAAATTACTAATTGGTGAACGAAAATTTTGGAAACTATAAGTTTTCTCGAATTCGTAGTGAGGGCCATAGATTTGAATAAAAATAATGGAACCTATAATGCATGTGATTAAAGTCCTTATTAATATGCATTAATGTACATTCTAACACTTTCTCTCATGCTTCTAGGTTATTGAATTGCCACGTTGTCTTCTAGTGTGAACTTACGCTTCCTATTAGATTCCAACAAACTCATAGGACCTAACTTCTTGGATTGGCTATGGAATTTGAGAATTGTTCTAAAATTTGAAAAACTAGGATACGTAATAGATGAACCACTTCTCGATCCCACTATTGCCAGTGCATGTGATGAAGATTAGAAAGCATATAAGAAGCTACTAGATGATAGTGAGTTAGCTATTTATGTAATACTGGCCTTTATGTCACCAAAACTACAAAAACAACATGAGGCTATGGATGCTCATACCATAGTCTACCATCTGAGGAAATTATTTAATGAGCAAGCTCGGTCTGAAAGATTTGAGACCTTAAGGTTGCTTTTTTTGTTCTAAGATGGCTAAGGGATCACTGAATGGATACATTGAGAGGTTAGGTAGTTTAGACTTCATTATAGATCATGTATTAAGAATAGACTTGATTCTGACTGGTTTGTCCGATAGTTATTCGTATTTTATGCTTAACTATCAGATGAACCAAATATCCACAACAATACCTGAGCTGATTAATCTACTCAAAATAGCTTAACAGACTATTAAGAAGGGCAGTAAGGCTATGATGTTGGTGGACTTTGCTTCTGGTTCTCGAAAGAAGAAACAAAAGAATAAATAGAAGTCCAAAAAGCCAATAGGAGGTGTAACCAAGAAGAAGACGAAGGAGACAACTACCAAAGGAGATATGCTTCCATTGCAACAAGGAAAGTCATTGGAAGAGGAACAACAAAGCTTATCTGGAGTCGCTAAAGCAGAAGAAGGCATTAGATGCCCCACCATCTATTTCAAGTATGATATTTGTCATTGAGGTTAATACTATTTCTGATCATAACGTTTGGGTATTAGATATCGGATATGGCTCACACATATGTGTTGATATGCAGGGTCTCAGGGGTAGTAAACTACTCAAGAAGGAAGAGATGGACCTACGTGAGGGAAATAGAGCAAGAGTTGTTGCATTAGTCGTAGGGACATATATTTTGTATCTTCCTAATGGGCTAGAGTTAGTTTTGGAAAATTGTTATTATGTAACCATTGTGCTAAAAAATTTGTATATATTTTATGTCTTAATAAAGTGGGATTTCGTTTAAATTTTTAAAGCAATGGTTGTTCAATTAAGTTGAATGAAATGTTGTATGGTACTGCTACATTGTGCAATGGAATTTACATGTTAGATATGTCCAATCCAATTTTAAATATCAATGACAATAAAAGAAAAAATGAGATACTTAAAAATCATCTTATTTATGGCATTGTCGACTTAGCCATATAAGTGAGAAACGCATGATTAAGCTACACAAGAAAGGTAGCCTAGGGTCATTTGATTATGAATCATTTGATACATGTGAATCTTTCTTGTTCGGCAAGATGACTAAATAACCTTTTAAATGAAAGAGTGAACAAATGAATGGTTTATTAGACCTAATACATTCTGATGTATGTGGTCCGATGTCCACTAATTCCACAGGTGGTTTTGTGTACTTCATTACTTTTATTGAAGATTATTCACGATATGGGTATATGTATCTAATGAGATACAAGTCTGAAGTGTTTGAAATGTTCAAAAAATTTAGACATGAAGTAGAGAAATAACTTGGTAAAAGTATTAAGCCACTTCGATCAGATGGAGGTGGTGAATACTTAAACGAGGAATTTCTAACTTATCTCAAAGATAATGGGATAGTATCCCAGTGGACTCCACCTTACACACCGCAACATAATGGAGTGGTTGAAAGGTGAAACTGAACCTTGTTAGACATGGTAAGGTCGATGATGGGCTTAGGAGTTCTACTAAAATCCTTTTGATGTTATGCACTCGAGATTGCTATTTATGTAACAAACAGAGTCCCTTCAAAGGCAGTTGAAGTTACTCTATATGAGATATTGCCTAAAAAAAGGCCCTATCTTTCTCATATGAAAGTTTGAGGTTGTCCGGATTATCTGAAGCAGATTTAATCATATAAGCTTGAAGCAAAATATGATAAATGTTTATTTATAGGATATTCTAAGGAAACAATTGGATATTAATTCTTTAATGCTTTAAAGCAAAAGGTGTTTGTCTCAAAGGTGATAATGTGACTACCTATAAAGCAAGGCTAGTCGCTAAAGGTTATTGTCAAAGACAAGGAGTTGACTATGACGAGACATTTAGCCTTATAACTATGCGTAAATCCATTAGAATACTCCTAACCATTGCTACTCATTATGATTATGAAATATGGCAGATGGATGTGATGAAAACTTTTCTAAATGGAAACCTAGTTGAGGATGTATATATGATACAACCGGAAGGCTTCGCATCTAGAGATAGCAGAAAGGTATGCAAGCTTCAAAAATCTATTTATGGATTGAAGCAAGCATAAAGGAGTTGGAACATCCGATTTGATGAGACAATTAAAGAGTTTGGTTTCTCACAAAATCCTGATGAACCTTATGTGTACAAGAAGGCTAGTGGGAATGCTATCATATTCCTTATGTTATATGTGGATGACATATTACTAATAGGAAATGATGTCTCAAGTTTGTAATCAGTCAAAGTTTAGCTGTCCCATAATTTTTTCGTGAAAGATTTTGGAGAAGCAACTTATATATTGGGAATAAAGATCTATAGAGATAGATAAAGGAAGTTGTTAGGTCTTTCACAGTCAATATATATAGACAAACTGCTAAATAGGTTTACCATAGAGCAATCTAAAAGAGGGTTTTTTCCCATAACTCAAGGGATAAAACTCCTAAAATCTGTGTCCCAAGACATAAGATGAGAGGATTCGCATGAGTATGACCCCGTATGCTTCGACAATCGGATCAATTATGTATGCTATGTTATATACAAGACTTGATACATCTATGCTCTAAATGTTACGAGCAGATATCAATTAGATCTTGGTGAAGGTCACTAGGTGGCTGTCAAGAATATCCTAAAGTACTTGAGAAGGACTAAGGATGTATTCTTTATATATGGAAATTGAGATCTTGTAGTGAGCAGGCATACAGACGCCAATTTTCAATCTAACCAGGATGACTCCAAATTCCAGTCAGGTTATGGTTTCACAATGAATGGTGGAGTAGTCAGTTGGATATATTGTAGCTGTGGAAGCGAAAAAAGAAGCTATTTGGAACACGAAGTTTGTTATGGAACTTGGATTGGTTCCTAGCATAGTAAACCCAATATTGTTATACTGTGACAACAATGAGGCTATTGCTTAAGTCAAGGAACTGAAGTCTCATCAAAGGTCCAACCACGTACTCAGCAGATATCACCTAATCAGGGAGATAATTGATAGAGGTGATATGAAGATAGAGAGAGTGCCCTTAGATCAAAACATCGCTGATCCTTTGATTAAGTCACTTCCCCAAGAAAATTTGATTCTTGTGTACTCATCCATGGTATTAGATACAAAGGCGATTGACTTTAGTACAAGTGGGAGATTGTTAGAGTAATGCTGTAAAGGCAATCATCTTTAGCACTTTTGTATAAACTTTATTTTGATTAATAAAGAAAAAGGCATTTTTCATTGATTGATATTTATTTATATATGAATTGATATTGAACTTAAATCGAATTAATGAAGTCCATGATATAAAACATATCATGAAGGAAATCATGATGAGATCATGATAATGAGATTCTTACCATGTGCAATTATATTAGTATCTAAATAATCTCCAGTCATAGGGTTAATAAGACAGGACATTAATAATCTAGATAGATTAGCACATGTTATACTCCTTGATTTGATCAAGTAGTGAATCTCATAAAGTGTAAGCGTGAGATGTTTAGAGTTAATATGTAGATACTTACTAAGGGTAGTAAGTACATTGGATGACCCACTATGAGATTATCATATGGATGATCTATTGAATGTCAATGATTAATCTCATTATAGCAATGGTGCTAATATCCTTCGATTTTAGGTACTCAAGGATATCTTAGATTCTGATCCTATGCTTTGATATCATTCCTTGTTACCTTAAGAGGAGGTTTCTATTGGGGTGGTGATTAGATACAAATATTTATACGGCAAAGCAATTATATTCAGGAGTCTCTGGCCAAAGCAATTATATGTCATGAAGATAGTCTTCTATGACACATAGAGTAATGAGATCCTAAGACAAGAACTAACATCATTTAGACTAGATATAAGGTAGTCAGTTAAGTGGGAGTTGACACATAGCCCATACTCTGAATCAAGTGAGGTATAGTATGGTGAAAGGACGAATTGATAGTAATTATCTATGGAAAGGTTCATAAGTTGGATAATTAATTGTCAAAGAGTTTGTGTGTTAATCCATTTATATTTTGGTAAATTGGCATCATGAAACCCTTCATGATTTAATTGAATTAAGAGTTAATTAAAGTGTCTAAAATAACCGAGAACCTAAAGGTCACACATATAAAAGATCATATGAAAAATATAATGTGTATGGCCAAATTTAGGTAGGCCATGATTCTGACTCATAGGCCACGATCGTGGCCAAAGGTGAGCCAGGCCACGATTGTGATAGATGGCATAAATGGTTACATAAGTGAGTTCTTCACTTATATTCACAAGGTTTTACCATTGTTTACACACTAAAATAAGAGCATAAGGGCTCTAGAAGAGTTCTAGAGTGAGAGAGAGATATCCAGAGTTTTGTTCTTACAATTTATACAACAGTTGCATGAATCAAAGTACATGTAGCAAGATTCTTTATCTGTCTTCTATCATCTTGAGCATCTACTAAAACTCATCTAGTTTGGTGCTCAAATCGCCCTTATACATTGTTTCTTCTTGATCTTTGCATGTTCTTGGGTGATCAAGGAAGGGTTTGATGTTTGCAACAACCCAAACAAGAAGAAGAAATAAGAAAGGAGGAGAAATAAAAAGTAAAAGTTTTATATTTCATGTTCTTATATATATGTCTATGCATGCATGTATGATTCTGTTTTTTCGGACTATCATGGTGTCGAAATCTAGATTCCAACACTTTCGCTGCATTATTATGCATGTGATGCATGCAACCATGGCAAAACCAACATTTTCTTTAAGGACATAAACCTGGTCTTTTACCCAGAGGCAAACATTGTGATGAATGTCAATTCGGTTACTCATCTAAGTCATATTGTTATTAAGCTGCTTGGTGGAATGTCATTATAGCCTTTTTACAAGAAGGCAAAAATTTGTGATGCGTGTCGATCCGGTTACTCAGCTACATTACATTCTTAATTAGCTACTAGCTCTATTCATAACTTGAAGGCTAACGGAATAGTTATTTTAGTTAAAAATTGTACAACTCTTTTTTAAAAATTTTGCTTACCTTATTACTTTAACTAATCATTCCCATGAAAATGTATTATTAATGCCACTTATTTGATTGGCCTAAAATTATAAATGAGTATAGAAAATTCCTATGGTGAATAGAATAACATCGTATCCTAATTAACCATCATATTTAGCCCTAAATAACTTAGGTCACTAATTTCACAAGCTAATAAATCTTCACAACCTAAAAGGCTATTTTAAAGGCTAAATCTATCCCGTTAAGCTCTAGCCATTGACGCATTCACACAATTCATGTCATTTAACCTAAACAAACTCTCATACAAAATGCAAAATTCACACTCAAGGTAAAAATACATAACCCTCCCTACACTTAAACAATACATTGTTCTCAATGTGAGAAGGGTACACAAACACACTCGGGGAAAATAAACAAAATATACAAAAAATAAGAAGAATATTAAAAAAATGAAAAGAAAAGGGTTCGAACATGAAACCATCATGTTGACTGAGGTGCTGATGGTGATGGAGGCAGAGATCACTTGTGCTTGTGCCCATAATTACCGTCCTATCTTATACCTGCTTAATCCTTTAAAACTCAGCCAGGATTAATTATGAGCGGCTTGCTTCCACCATTCGCATTCAACATCAGTTTTGTAGCCTATGAGTAAGCTACAAATTGCAAAATGATAAGAAGGACAATATTAAAAAAGTTGAGAAAACCAATTAAGCTCAATAATATCCTTTTTAATAAGAAAATGTTAATGAAATAGGGAATAAAAAAACTACCTAAATCTTCCATCGAATCCAACAGTTTGTCCTATAAGAAGTTGAGTTTCTCTCTTTCTTCGGTAAGCACCATCATTTACTTTACTTCTTACTCATCATGAACAGAGACTTTTATAGCTTCTTCAAACTTGATGTATGTTATCTTCTATTCTTTGTCCTCTTGTTCTTCAAAAGATTCGAACACATCAACTATCCTGAATGAGCTACTATACTTCGGATTCTTTAATGCATCATTCATGTTAAATGCCACTTGGTCGTCATTAATCTAAAGGATAAGGTTCTTTTCATAGACATTTACCAAAGATTTTTTGATGTTTATACATGGTATATCAAGAACTGGTGGATAATCTAAGGGGTGTTCATCCTTTTCTTCATTTCTTGATCTCTTGGTTTTCTATAAGATAGGGTTCAGTTTGATTTCTTGCTAGTTCTTCGAGCTCTACCCCATTCCTAAGTACGATAACCTGACATGGCTCTATTGAATTTACTTTCATGTTGCGCAGAAAATTTTCCACACTTTGCTTACAAAATTCTGTAGAAAGTTGGTCTATTCAAACCACTAGATTGTGAATAGAAAAGGCATGATCTTCTGCTACTTGCTTAAAATTCACTTCCAATCTCTTCTGGTTCTCTTCCATATCCATAAGCTTATCCATGATTTTGTCCAACTTAGAATCCCATGAGCTGGATTCATCATACTGAAATTAAAATGGTTCTTGATGTCCTATATGAGTACTTGCATTGTTAGACCAACAGAAATCTGGTAGTTATGCCACCCCGAAGTGTACAAGTTCATATAAGGATGATGATTTTCACAATTAAATTGGGGCTTATTGAAATCTGCCAGAGTCCTTTGCTCCATATAATATACATCCTCCATTATTGTCCTTTTTATCTCTTCTTAGCATTCAACTCTTCAGATGTCTCATTCTCACTCTAAAAAGTCTTGATGTGTTTCTACTTTATGCCCTAAAATTTTTTTAATTTAAAAACAAAAGACCTTAGACTAAAGAAGAAAACTAATCGCCTCCCCAATAACGGCGCTAAAAACTTGATCGCTGGTTTATGTAAGATAAGTTTTAATATTTTTAACCTTGATAATACCGCAAGAACGTGGGTCTTTTGTGTAGTACCTAAGGTATCGATCCCACAAGGAGGAGTAATTTAATCCTAAAATCTAGGGCTTAACTCAAATTCGCAATAAACTAAGGAAAAAAATTATTCAATCAAACAATCAATCTCAAGAATTAAATTCATAAATATAAACAAGATAGCAATTATCAACCTAGGAACTACTAATTAAGAGAAAGGGGTTTTAATTTAACCTTAATGAACACCTAATTGATTATGAAATCACTGAATTACTGAGTTTAGATGATCCTAGGGTGAATTACTCTCTCTCGAGTTATAATCTTCAACCTTAATTTATAAACCCTAATTTAGATTATGGATTTGAAATCTCTCGATTCTCAATTGACCCAAAACTTAAATTAGGCCTGGAATTTTCCAATAACCTACCGAAAACCTATGCCCGATCTCTCGTTACATGATTTTACTGGTTTGACTCAATTTTTAATCTATCAAACTTCCTAACTCTCGTTAGCCCAATTTGATGATTTTCACTCAGTTCACCCTCTCAGTTTATTACCGAATTATTAAGAACAAAAATTGAATCACAATAACTTAATAAAAACACAACAAATCAAACTTCATTAATCTCAAAGATAAAAATCATAAAGGTGAGTATAGACATAAATCAACATTCAACCAAACCTATTCTCAATGACTATCCAATTCTATACATTAATAAAATTGAACTAAAATCAAAAAATACAAGTGGAATGGATTAGTGGAGGTAGAGCAGTAGGAACCTCCTATTTCGACAAGTACTTCGTATAGGCTTCTTCTCCATGTCTTTCTTCCTTCGATTCCTTCGTCAAATCTCTCGATAAGCTCTCTAAGGTATTTTAGAATTTGGATGATGCAAAAAGCTCCTCTTCTTTGTTCCTGTTGTTCCTTAAATATCTTGGAAGCCCTAGGGTTCATTTGGGGTTGAAATGGTCTGAAAAGTTCCTCAAAACTTGACATTTTCACCTATTTTCATGTCTACCAGCGTCTACCCCTCTCTGTCACGAGCGTGGCTTAAGTGCCACAATCATAGCCTGGATCAAACGATCGTACCAAAGTGTCATGATCGTGGCCTGGGGCATGGTGGCTCATATCTCTATGTCACGATCATGGGCCCTGGTTTCGACCAAAAGTCTCTGAAACTTCTCTATTCTTCACCATTGACCCTAAAACACTAACAAACACTTCAAGGTACCTAAAAAACATAACATTTAAGCTAAAAAACTCATACTAAACCATAAAAACAATTAAACACATAAACAAACACAATTTAAACCTAATCACACACTGAACACTTAAATTAACACTTAACACACAACGAATTAAACCCTAAAACATGATGCAAATCACAACTGTCAATGACGAAGTGACTTTCAACATGAATGATGTATTAAAGAATCAAGAGTAGGGCAACTCATTCAGAAAAATTGATGTGCTTAAATCTTTAAAGGAATGAGAGGACGAAGAACAGTTGATAATGGACATCAAGTTTGAAGAAGCTATGGAAGTTTCTATTCAAGAAGCTAAAAAAGAAGAGCAGATGAGGGTGAATGAGGAAGAACCAAGAAGAGTATAACTCACCCTCTTACTGGGCAAACTGTTGGATTCTATGGAAGATTCAAGGAGTTTTGTTATTTTCTATTTTGTTGACAGTTCACTTGAAAAAAGGACATTACTAAGCTTAATTGGTTTTCATAATTTTATCAATATTGCACTTCTAATCATTTTACAACTTGTAACTTAATTACAAGCTACAAAATTGATGTTAAACAAAAAGGATGGAAGCAAGATGCCTATAATTGATCCCGACTGGGTTTTCAATGATACAAGGTCAAGGTAATGACCAAAAATTAGCATGTTTAAGGTAGATTTAAATTGTCATGCAATTAAAATTGTTTCATCTCCATGAGTAAATACCAATGATTCAGAATGCATTGCCCTACTAATTCTCTTACTCTCTCTAAATCAATTATAAGATATGAAAGCCAGCTTGACATCAAGCGCATTTCGTCTCCACCTCTGACACATTATCACTTCGGTCACCATGATGGTTTCATATTATAACCCTTTTCATTTAATTTTTGTTAGTATTTTGTTCTTTTGCCTTCTATATATTGTTTCATTCCCCTTTAAGGGCTTGTATGTATCCTTCTCATATTGAGGACAATGTGTTGTTCAAATTTGGGGAGTGTTGTGTGTTTTACTTTGTGTAAAATTTGCATATTATTATGTTAGTATGTTTAGGTTGCATGTTGTGAAATGTGTGAATGTATTGATGGCTTAGATGGAACAAAATCGATTTAATTTTGAGCATAATCTATTAGGTTGTGAAGAGTTATTATTTCACAAAATTAGTGATCTGGGTTCTTTGGTTAAAATATGCAAGTTAATTAGGATTCTATGTTAGTTTATCACCCTATAAGTTGTCACATTCATTCATAATTGTAGGTCATTCAATTAAGCAGCTTTGCTAGCATTTTTTCATGAAAATGAGTAGCCAAAGCAATAAGGTAGGCATTAATTAAAAATAAGTGTTTGTAAATTTTAAATAAATAACTATTTCGTTAGCCTTCGGGTTATGAATAGAGCTAGTAGCCAGTTGAGGACATGACGTAACCAAGTAACCGGATCGACATGCATCATAAATGTGAGCCTTCACATCAAAAGGCTATAATGACGTTCCAACCAAGCAACTTACTAAAAAGATGACTTAGTCGAGTAATTGGATTGACATTCCTCACCCATGTTTGCCTCTGTTTAAAAATATTAGGTCCATGTCCACAAAAAGTAATAAAAAAAGAATGTTTTCTAATAAAAACCTATCAAACTTTTAAGTAGCTTAACTTTTCATGAAAACGTACTTAGGATTAGTTACGAAGTTTGATTGACCAAATAATTATTAATGTGTGTGTACAATTGAAAGGGTTAAATAATGTTGACATTTAAGTTTTGATTAATATGTATATTTAGTTCAGAGTTCCTAGACGTGGATTTTACATGTTAATAATTTATAACAACTTGAATGATTGTGTTTAGAGTTAAATTTATTTCGTGAAGTTGAAGTCATTGCATCATTATTGCATTGTGTGCTTTCTGTTTTTTGTATTGTTTGTTATTTTGTTTGCTTGAGGACAAGCAAATGTTTAAGTGTGAGGATGTTGATAAGTGTAAATTGCATTATGTTTTAGGGATAATGTGATATGTGTTTAGCTGTTAATTCGATCATTTAGTATGTGTTTAGGTTAGAATTGTGTTAGTTTGTTAATTAATTGTGTTTTAAGTGTTTTATGGCTTAGTATAAGCTTTTGAGCTTAAATATTATATGTTTGAGGTACCTTGATGTGTTTGCTAGTGTTTCAGGGTTAGTATTGAAGAACAGAGGAGTTTCGGAAGACACTTGGGCTGAAACAATGGCCTACGGTTGTGGCCTATTGACCATGACAAAAAGCTCAAATGTGGGCCATGATCGTGGTATGTAAGGCCACGGTCGTGGCCTACATCGGATAGACGCACAGTCACTTATGAACTTCATATTTTAAGGGACTTTTTGGACCTTTTAGACCCCGAAAAGATCTTAGGGTTACCCAAAACATAAAAGATTATTTAAAGAACATTAAGAGGAGCAAAAGGGAGCTTTTGCATCAACCAAACTTGAAACCCTAAAGAGAGAATACCTAGAGAGATAAAGAAGACGAAGGAAGAGGAAGACAAAGCTGACTCGACGTACTTCTCGAATCAGGAGGTTTCCTAATGTTTCTGCCTTCCGACATCTATTCTAAGTCAATATTTACTTTTTTTTTGATTTATTTATGTATAGAATTGAGATGGATAGTATGATGATAGGATTTCAAACATTGATGATGTTATAAACTCCCATTTAGGATTTTATTTTGATTAAATGATAATTTAGTCGATTGTGTTTATTGGATGAATGTCATGATTTGATTGTGTTCTTGTACAATTCGGTAATTAAGAGGGTAAATTGAATGAAAAATGATTAAATCGGATTAGTAAGAGTTAGGAGATTTAATAGAAACCATGTCAAATCATATTGGTAATTGTGTTGAGAAAGATCCTTTATGATGTTCTAATAGTTCATTAGAGTGCTTCAGATCTAATTAGAGTTTAGGATAATTTATGAATTGAGAGATTGCAAATTCCATAATCTGATTAGGGTTTAATCAACTCTAGGATAGTCTAAAACCAATAATCCATTGACACATAATCGGCTATGTTAGCTTAATGATAAGTAAAATCTCTTTCTCATAAATTGATAAATTCCTTTGGTTGATTTCTATTGTGATTGCATATTGCTCACTTGTGAATACTTTTGTGTTTAATTTCTGATTTGATTGGTTGAACTCAATTTTTGTAATTAATTTTTTTGCATCTTTTGTTTTTCAGTTTTATAGTTTTTCTGACCTTAAATTTTAGGATTAGATTACTCTCCTTCCATATGGGATCGATACCTTTAATACTACGCTATGAACTGTGTGCTTGTGGAATGTTGAGGGTTTATAAGATTAAAACTTACCACGATCAGAACCTCAATCTCACTTGTATAAGAACCAAACATAATGACATATTGCACTAATCAAATATTAGAACTTAAAATACCTCACTTTATTACTTGATAACTCTAAAATGTCTCACTCACACAATATGACATAGTGATGCTCAAATTATTGAAAACCTCTTTGAAATGTGTGTATACAACACCCAAAACCTTCTTAATGCTAAAACTAATGTGAAAAACTATTTATAGTGTTTTAGGATCAGAAATAGTCGTTGGAGCCAAGAACTAGCCATTACAATAACTATATTCGATGTAGTATGCATTTATAGCACCAAGTTCATTAGTCATTAGACACTGGTTAACCAATAACCTATACTAGTCAATCAATATGGCATAATGGTCAAATAGTGTATAAATAAGTAACTTACACTAGTCAACCAATATGACAGACTACTCAACTAGTGCATCAACCAATGTTACAACAATCTCTTACTACTTCAAATTTAATAACCTTAACCTACATCCTTTCCATTCTTGGATTTTTCTTCCTACTATGTAGCTTGCATCAGTGTGTGATTTCTCTCCTTTTTGCTCCCCTAGATATGTTCTCCTATAGTTACCTTCACCATCTTCCTTGCCTTATCTTCTTCTCCCTTGTATATCCTGAAGTCAGTGGAAAGCGAGACTACTCCTAAACAATATAGGAGCTGGAAACAAGTGTTAGGAGACCATTTTGACCTCAAAATTTAGTATTATCCCTAAAAGGAGCAGGAGGGGAAATCTATAGTAGTACCATACATTAAGATCCTTAAAGTGGTGATACAGTTAGGAGACCACACTTGTTGGGTTTTTCATAGAACAAAGATCTCCTTCCTAATTATTTAAAGACGGGAGCAAAGTTAGTGCAAAAATAAGGATTAACTGAGGTGCTCCTTTATGAAAACAACCTCATTCTAATCCCCTTTAGCTAGTAAGACGAAACTTACAAAATTACTAAAGATGGGTCCTTAAAACATATCATAACTTGCTTGTTTTTTCAATCTTGGCAGCTTATGATTAGCTTAGAAAATGTCAAGCTCAATAACATTCCATTGGGGATCAACATCTGTAACGTTCCCTTAGAGTATTTGATAACTTAAGTCTTGAGTATATTGGCAAGCTTCCTTTAAAAATTGTTGTGCATAGAAGAAAATATAGCTAAGAGAAGAATAATTAGTTATACAAGTACTTGTATAAGTGTGGAACTCTATAAAGATTTGCTTGATTATATTCCAATCATGAAGTTAGGCTTAGAAAATAATCTATTTGAAGATAATGTAATGGTTTCCTATCAATGAAAACCATCACTAAAAGCTAAAGGTAAGACATGGAGGCCTACAAGTCAGATGTTTAGAAAGGTAGATTATAATGAACTTATGGGATTGGATAATGTTGAGGATATTGATGTAGGTTCCTGTAATGTAAGCAAAGTTGTTAATGCTGAATTTACCCCTATATAAATGCAATTATCCTAGTGGAAGGAGCTCTTAAAGACAAGGAAGATTATATTGCTCATTAAAAAATAAGGCAACTCTAGAGGAAGTTTAGAGTAAGTAAGAAGAATTAGGAAAAATTTTATAACTAGTCCTCAAGTTAATGAACATATCACTGAGGGCGATAAGCATAATGAGGAGAAATTTTATAGTGTGACTAGGAAAAAATCTCAGAGGAGCAATAGGAATAATGGCTCTAGAGATAAAAACCAAATATTATGACAATTATAGCCTAAAATTTGCAAAGACTGAATTGCGCAAATAAGCTTGATAGTCGCAGATTGCATCATATTTTTTAGGTAGTTTAGGATGTGTTTAGTGGTTAAATTTAGTCGATTAGTGTGTGTTTAGGTTAGAATTGTGTTAGTTAGTTATATATTTCTTTTTTGAGTGTTTTGTGCTTTAGAACACACATTTGAGCTTCAATTTAATGTTTTTGAGGTTCTGTGATGTGTTTGCTAGTGTTTCAGGGCAAATATAGAAGAACAAAGGAGATTCAAAGAAGACGAGCTAAGCCTAGGTCCATGATTGTGGCCAATAAGACACGATTATGATAGAAGCAAATGCAAGGAGTCACGATCATGACCAATAAGTCACGATCGTGATAGAAACAAATGCAAGGATCTATGATTGTGGCATGTTTGCCCCAATTGTGATAGAAGGGGAAACAAAGAGCCACGATCGTGGCCTGCGAGATAGACAGCACGCCTTGACTTTCAGAACTTCATTTTTTAGGGACATTTTAGACCTTTGGAGCTGGGGAAAAGCCCTAGAGTTTCCCTAATTAGAAAATGGTTTAGAAAGGAAAAGAAACGACAACAAAAGAGAGCCTTCAATATGCTATTTTGGGAAACACTCCAATAGGAAAGAAAAAGAAAAGAGTAGAAAGAAGCGGGTCTTCGCGGCTACTGCTTTCCTGAGGCATCCCGATCCCCATTCTACGTAAATTTCTTTCATCTTTGTTTAAATATGGAAATGACTATAAAATACAGTGATTTCCATATTTACTCATATGTACAATAAATTCTGTTTTGAAGCAAAGAGTTAATTCTTATGATATTCTTCATTCGAAACTAACGAATGTCCAATCAAAAAAGGAAGAAAGTGAAATTCTTTTTCCTTTCCTTCATTTTCTTGAATGTTAAGATGAACCAAATATGTTTATGGATTGAGGTTTGATTAAGATGTTCTAACTTTCTTTCAAGATTTTACCTTGAGTTAATTTTAATCATTATTTTTATGTTATTTTGATTGGGTTATGTGATTGATTGTTGTACCTTTATGCTTCAGTAACAAACCTAGAGGGTTAGTCAAATACAAAATGATTGGGTTGGGTTAATGAGAGTTAGGTGATCGAATAGACCATACAATCAATCTAGTCCGTTGTTATATAGAGAAAGATCTCATGTGAGATGTGATTCTTTATTAGAGATCTTAAAAACTAACTAATTTTAGGACTATTAGTAATTGAGAGATTACTCGTTTGGTACTTTAACCAATTAGGGATTATTAATTATGACACATGATTATAACTTGAGAGAGAGTAATCCCCCCTTTGATAGTCCAGAATTAACACCCCATTAACACATAAATGGCTAGGTTAGCATTTATGATAGGAAGAATCCCCTATTATAATTTGGTAACTTTTCTTAGTTGATTTCCATTGTGACTTTTGTGTTGCTCAATTTCAATTTCTTATTTTGTTAAACTTGTGAATTAATTTCTTGATAATCACTTTCCTGTATTTACTTTTTTATGCAATTTTATTTTCATTTTATTAATTTTCTTAGCCTTAGATAATGTAGGATTAGATTAGTTTAAACTTCCTCGTGGGATCGACCCTTCATATACTACATCTCACAACTCGTGCACTTGCGGTATTTCAGAGCTATAAATAGTAAAGCTTGCCTACATCAATATTTTTTAGGGCTATTGCCGTGGAGGCATAGGATTAGTTTGATTCTTGTAGTTTAAGGCATTTCCCCACTCTTGTGTCCATACACTTGCATGAACACAAGAGCTACCAGAAGTATAAGTCAGATCATTGAAGACTTAACACTTGACATCGCCCAATTGGAACAAGTCATTTAATGAGCCAAACACCAAGAAGAAGAAGTTAAGGAACCATTGGCGGAAGAATTTCCTTAAGACTTGCAACAAGGTGCTCAACCAAAAACCCTCATAGATTTCATTAGGCCGAACTTTAATGCGAACAATCAATGTGTGGCAGAACCACTAGCTTAAGTTGTCATTTTTTAGATCAAACCAATTGTTTTAAACATGTTACAAATGAATATGCAATTCTATGGATTGATAAATGAGGGCCCAAATGTACATATCATTAACTTCCTTGAAATATGTGATACCTTCCGATATCATTAGATGTTGGAAGATGCAGTTAGGATGAGTTTTTTATTATTCATATTAAAGGATAGGTCAAAGGCTTAATATCACTCTCTTAGCCCCTCTAATATCACTACATGGGAGTAATTAGTTCGTGCCTTCTTAGACAAATATTTTTCCTTCACTAAGATAACCAAAATCATCAAGGAGATTACAGACTTCCAACAGAGTGATCAGGAATAGATCTATGAAGCATGGGAGGGATACAAGGATATGCAAAGGAGGTGTCTGCGTTATAATCTACCAAAGTAATTCCTTTTATAAATATTTTACAATGGAGTGACTCCATCCACGAGAGGCACTATTGATGTAGCATCAGGAGGATCATTAATTAGGAAGACAATGGATGAAGCTGGGGAGTTATTAGAGGAGATGGCTAGCAATAGTTGTTTGTAGACAAATGAGCGAAGTAGATAACTCGTAATGTTCTGATAGTAGAAAGGGGCTATAGTTATTTATCAAGTTACAAAGATGTAAGCAAAGATTGACAATCTAACTCGACAGATAAAAAATACGAAGGTTTCTTCCTCAACTATTGTAAAAGTTATTTAACTAAAGTATGAGCTATATGGGCAAATGGTCCATGATACCATTGATTATTTCCTAATTAAGGGTTATGATCTAGAACAAGTGAATTATATGGGAGCGCAATATGGTCAAGGAGAGGGAAACAAACCCTACTTCAACACGTACAATCCTAGGTGGAAGAACCACCCAAACTTCTTTTGGTTGAACAATGTGGGAGGCTAGCTTAGACCTAAAGGACCACCTAGTTTCCAACAAGAGAAGTCAAACATGATGGACCTTAAATTAGAGAAGATTTTAGACAAGCTTAGAAGCCTAGATGATGTATAAAAGAGTTTGGGAGGCAAATTCAAACAAGTAACAAAGAATCATTCCTCTTCCATCTACAATTTAGAGTTACAAGTGAGCTAATTGTCAAAATTTTTATCTTTATGAAGTGGAGGAAGTCTCCCCAATAGTTCCATCCTAACATTAAGGGCGCAACTAAAAGTTATCACACTTCAAAGTGGGAAGGAACTTGAACAACCCACACAAAAAGTTGGAAACATCTTTCTAAGGAGAAAGGCTAAGGACAGGAGAAAATCTAAAAGAAGGAGATAACTACGAACATGAGTGAATACCCTCCCTATGTCGCTCCTCTTCCATATCCACCCCAAGTTCCATATCCTCAATGACTGTAAAAGACTAAGCTGGATGTGTAATTTTTGTGAAATTTGTGGAGAAATTAAAAACATTACAGATAAATGTTTCATTCATAGAGGCTTCAGAACACATGCCCAAATATGCCAATTTTCTGAAGGACATATTATCAAAGAATCGTACTTGGGAAGATAACCAAACGGTAGCTCTAACTGAAACTTGTAGTTCTATAGTCACTAGCTAGATGCCTTCCAAGCTGAAAGATCTGGGTAGTTTCATAATACCCTGTGTAATTGGTGAACTTAAATTCACAAAGTGCCTCTATGATTTAGGAGCTAGTATCAATCTTATGCCTTTATCGATATTCCAAAATTGGGGCTCGATGAGGTCAAGTCAACTTTAATGCTAATTTAGTTAGCTAATCAATTTATTAAAAGGTTGTTTGGAGTGGTGGAAGATGTTTTATACAAATGGATAAGTTCATTATTCCTATTGACTTTCTGGATCCTGAATTTGACGAGGATAAGAATTGTTCATTGATTTTTGGACGACCTTTCATTGAACATAGGAAAAGCATTAATCGACATTTATAAAGGGAAACCGATGCTTCAAATTGGTGAGGACCAAGTGGAATTTAATATGAATAAGGCTTTAAAAAATTCTAAGGAAAGTAGTAAATGTATGAAATTGACATTATGGATAAAAGTCTGTAAAACTTAGTAGAGGGTTGCATTGCAAAAGTGAACTTGGTTAAAAGGGAGACAAACAATGTAGTAGAGAAGGAGAAAAAGACTGAGGCTGAGGTAGTTGATGAGATAGAGGAGTTAGATGTTCAAACCCATAAAGACATGTTGGTCCGAATCGAAGCACCTATACAACCTTCCTCAGAGAAACCACCCACGCTAGAGGTTAAACCTTTGTCTACACATCTAAGATATACCTGCCTATGTAAAGGTTAAGCCCTACCCATCATCATCTCCAATCAACTGGATGGAAAATAAAAGAGCGAAGTGGTGGAAATTGTTAGAAAGCAAATGAGGGCCATAGGGTGGCAAATATTCAATACTTAAGGTATAAGTCCAAATGTTTGTATGCATTGAATAAACCTCAAAGAAGTTTGTAGACTGATGAGGGAATGCCAATGCAGATTAAACCCTAACAAGAAAGAAATGGTCAAAAAAAAGTTTTAGATGCAGGATAATTTATCGTGTTTATGATAGTGAATGGGTTAGTATGGTACAATGTGTACGAAATAAAGGTGGAATTTAAACAAGAATAGTCAAGGGATGGAGGGCATGCATAGATTATCACAAACTCAATAAGGTGACTAAAAAGGACCATTTCCTTCTCCTATTCATAGATCAAATGATAGAAAGAATGGTTAGTCATTCATTCTACTATTTCTTGGGTGGTTACTCGAGGTACAACCAGATATTCATCTACCAAGGATTAGGAGAAGACCACGTTCACATGTCCTTACAGTACCTTTTCACACAAACGAACAACTTTTGGATTATACAATGCCCTAACCACATTTCAAAGATGCATGATGTCTGTCTTTGCAGATCTGATCGAGGACGTAATAGAAGTGTTCATGGATGACTTTTCCATTTTTGGAGACTTTTTGGATGTGTTTAACCAATTTAGATAGGGTACTCTGAAGATGTGAAAAATCACATTTAATGCTAAATTGGGAGAAATGCAACTTTTGGGTATAAGAGGGGATAGTTCTGGGGCACAAAATTTCACACCAAGGATTTGAAGTGAATAGAGCAAGAATCAAAGTGATAGAAAGGCTCCTACCTCCAATCAATGCTAAGGGTATGAGACGATTCCTAGGCCATACGAGATTCTACCATCGCTTCATTATAGATTTCTAGTAAATTACAAGACCGTTGACAAGTTTGTTAGCCAAGGATGTGCCCTTCCTTTTTAACAAAAATTGTTTATCTGCATTTAATCAATTGAAGGAGGCACTGACATCAGCCCCAATTTTAATGCCACCGGATTGGATGCTCCTATTTGAGGTCATGTGTGATGTAAGCAACTAAGATGTAGGTTGCATATTAGGTCAATGGAAGGGGAAAAAGCAGCAGACGATATATTACACAAACAAAACTCTTATGGGACCTCAATTTAACTACACCACTATAGAAAAGGAATTACTTGATGTGGTGTATGTATGTGACAAGTTTCAATCGTACCTCTTAGGGTCTAAAGTGATTGTTTACATCAATCATGCTACCATAAAATACCTCTTTACCAAAAAGGATGCAAATCTGAGACTTAACCGATGGGTGCTCCTCTTACAAGAATTTGATATAGAAATAAAAGATAAGAAGTGTAACATCCAATTACCTATGGGAAGATTAGAATGGTAAATAGGAGTGTTCGGTGAGAGGCAAGAGGTGCATTTTTTTATGTTCATGCATAATATGACCGCTCATGCAAATGAATAGTGAACTTTTCTGCACCTAAATTTAAGTGTACATGCATTCATGAATAATTCCGAGTATAATTGGATTGAATTGTGAATTTTTTAGAATTTTGAATGTTTCTGTATTAAAAATATTATTGGTTAGTAGAATTGTGAGATTTATGAATTTTAGTGACTTAGGATTTATTTTGTAATTTATAAAATATTATGGAAAACAGGAAAAAGAAGAGAAGAAACCAAATGAAGATTTGGAGAGAGTTGGATTGTAAAGACAAGAGTTACATGGAGCTGGTTCAAAAGAAACTAAGTTAGAGCTTAGACCTTAGGAAAGGGACAAGTGTAAAGTTGCTTTTATTATGCGTTAGAAGTAAGTTGAGTAATTCGAGAGTTAAAAAGGGGATTGGTACTTTTCCTAAGTTCTTATCCGTATTATCATCTTCTCCGAATTTCTTCCCGCACACAGAGTTTTCCATCAAACTCCTTCTGAGAGTTAACTCTGATTCTTCATATCCCTCACCATTTCCTTTACTCCTA
>JANIIA010055418.1:0-11151 GCA_027478495.1 Erythroxylum alaternifolium
TGCATATATAAGTGAGAAGATTAATTTTTCATTTTGTTATTGGTAATAGGAAAAACTCATATATGTTAATTAATTAAGAAAATTAAGAATGTAAGGAAAATGGTTGGTTTTTGCAACGTTTTACATAATTGGTAGCGAAATTTGAGTGTTAGGTGACAAAATTTGTGATCGTCGGAAAAGGTTAAGGTTGAGTTATGGCGACGATTTATCAGTTTGGTAGCAAAAGTATAACATTTTGCGACGAAATATAGGTCTGTCGTGAAATATACGGGATCAGAATATTATAACTGTGTCGTTTTCTGCGTTTTCCAAATGTATTGGCGACAGTTATCAAATAAGGTCGATAAATGTTGGGCATTTAACGACGAATCGTGGTTTCATCGTCAAATTTTGCACCGGTAGAAAAGTTTTTAGGTGGGACGTCACATCGTCCCACCTAACCAAAAATTTAACCCGAAGCCCCTCCCCCCAGCTCGCCTCTGCGTTTCTTCCTCCTTTCTCTGGTTGATTTTCTACTATTTTTGTCCTTGAATATGTGAAACTTCCTCTTCTTATCTTCAGTTGTCATCTAGCCTCTCCCTGGAGTTGAACTGAACTTGGTAAGTATTTCTTCGATTTGTTGTGGGTTTGTGTTTCGTGTTGTGTTTGTTAGTAGCAAACGTAGGATAAGTTATGGGTTTGTTTGAATGGATTGAGATTGATAATTGTTGGGTGGGTGTTTGAATGTGTTCATTATGTTTTGATCCAACTTGTTTTATACGATTTGAAATGGTGTTGAAAGACCAGTAACTCCTACTTCCCATCTCGAACCTTCTTCTATCTTTGTATATATACATAATTCTTTATTATTCTCTATCATCACCTAAAGTTCTCTGTTTTTGGCAATGTTTTTCAGAAGAAAAACTTGAAAAAGTTTCTGTAATCACTTTCTTTCTACAGGTATGTTTTAGTGCTTCCTTCTCCTATCTATGTTTTCTGTTTTTTATTTTTTTCTCAACATGCAGGAGGAATGCTTATGGTGTGACGAGTTTCTTTGTACACGTGTTGGACATTTTTATGCTCCAATGTAAATAATACGAGTCACTATGCAACTACTAGATACCAAAGTCCATATTGATTAAGTGCAGTAGCTTAGATAGGGATTTTTTTGTCATAGATTAATTTCTAGTGCATTTTTTACAAGTATATAAGAAATATTGGCAAGAATTTGGAAATTGACATTGGTTCATGCATGACTAGCTTAATAAGTGTATTTAATGTTTTTATTAGCATTGATGCATGAATTAATGAGTTAGATAATGTATTGGTGTTGAATATTTTTATAGTCCCTTTAAAGTAAGCATTGGTGGTGTTACTTCATTTATTTACGAATTGACAAAGATTATGATATGTGAATCCAATTATGGTGTTAAGAAGAACCTATCTTGAGCAATGATGCATTATAGTATGATGTTTATATTGAGTGATAGTATAAATCCAATGGCATTATGCCTAACATAATAAAATATTAAAGTGTGTTATAAGTACATATCTTAGGGAAGGTGATGGTGTATTTCAAGCTTGAATATGAAAAAGTTTTATGGTCAATATGATGACGATGAATTGATTACATGGTACTTTTATCCTTGTCAATTCTTAGAACCGTTAGCTTTTTTATCTAACTAATGCTCAACTAAATTCATATGCTTTATGAAACAACATAATTACTTCATATTTATTCTTACATGATTTTACTTACTAACAACTTAATATAAACATAATTGCAAACATCATAAAAGCTGAAAATATAGTTTTCTATATAAATAAACATTTAAGAAAAAATAAAGAAAATGAAGAAAGCCTATGAGGAAAACCTTAGAAAGCTTCATTGATAAGCCTAAAATCCTATATAGATAAAAACATTTGTTTTTGTTATATATGTTCTACTTTCATTTTCATTTCCACTAATCCTTTGCTTTGCCATGATTTTGATAAGGATGCTACACGTTTAAGTTGATAATAGGGGTCGACAAAGATAAAGTTTAGAAGCTTACATTACCTTTAAATTTAAGATTGAGTTTAGAAACTTTAATATTCACGGTTAAGCTAATAAGAACCTTAGAAAGCTTCATTGTGGCCACTAATGCAATTCTTTACTTTCTAAAAAAATTATCAATTTTATTATAAAAAAACTACCACCTTATCAAAACAACACTACTCTTATGTACAAAAAGTACCACTATCCATATTAATTAGGTAACATAAAAGAGATCACTTTTGCTTTATATAAATGCCTAAGGGGGGCCAACATTGAAATTCTTTAACCTTCCTTCTTCTATGTCTTAATTATTGGCATATTTTAGTTATATTAATTTATGATAACTATAAGCATATTTTTAATGTATCACTTATGTTTTTGCGGATGTTGATTTTCAAAATCTTGATCATGACGATTTCTGTAAATAAATTGTTTTTGTTGTTTGGAATGTTAAGAAGATAATTGCCTTATGTTGTTGATGTTTTACACAGGTTCATTATAATGGCACCTGATAGAAACAAAGCAAAGAGGGTGGTAATAACAGATGAAGTTTCTCCCACAGAAATCCTAGCAATTGCATCATCGAATAAGGAAAGTTAGCAAAAACCTTTACCAACATCGTCTGGTAGTCATGAGGGATCTTCAGGTCTGTTATTGATAACCAAGCATATTTACATTTATGCTCTCATTACATGTTTAATGTGTTTTTCTCATTATGTTTTTTTCAGGTTCCAATACTGGCATCAGAAAATGAAGTAGAGGTAAGACAAAAGGAACTGAGTTTGCAACAGATGAATGTTGCAATGAATACCAAGTTGTTAGTTATGATTGACCCCATGCAACGACGCCCAGTGGATAAGATCCAAGCTGCAAAATTAGCCAATGAGTTGGGCGTCATTGTGAGGGATGAGTTGCCTTGCTTCAGCATGCCAGGCAGTTAAAGGAAGACAACTTACTGTAAAATGCTTTGGATAAAGTTTCGGTAATATTCCAATTCATTTCATTATATTTATTGAGATTTTACTTAACTAAAATAATAACTTAACTTATACGTGTTTTTCATAGATAAAGCTCAATATCATTGATATCGATACGCCTAAGGTTTCAAGCAATGTTAGTTCACTGTTGAAACAAAGGGTGAAGGATCATCGATATCGACTTCATAAATATTATCAGTCTTTCCCTTTCGATGAAGAGGCAAGGAGATATGTTCCGGAACAGGTGACTCCAAAAAATTGGAGTGAAATTTGTGATTATTGGGTTTCAGCGAAGGTTCAGGTTTGTTTTTTTCTCTTCATATTTCCTTCCATTAATTATGTTTATGCATCTCATAACTACTTCTCTTAATTTAGGAAAAGTGTGAGAAAGTCAAGGCTAACAGAGAAAAAATGAAGATTCCTCATAACATTGGCTCCAGATCATTTGTCGTCGTCCGACAAGAATTTGTAAGTGTAATGTTTTTAATTTATTATTCTATTTTTAGTACAATAAATTCTAATTGGTTATAATTTTTTAAATTCATATTATATAGCCAAACACAACTCCAATGGCAAGAGAGTGATAGGATCACACTGTACAAGCACACACACTACAAGGAAGGTCAAGGTTGGACGTCTGAAGAGGCACAAAGTAATTATGTAAGTACAAATAAATTAATATTACAATTTATTTTTTTATGTAATAGTAAGTAATAACTTTTTAGTTAGTTTGATTTTCTACTTTAAATTGTAAGACAAGAAGTAGGAGTTGTTGCAGACGTCATTGGTTGAAGGGAATCAACCCAATGTCAATGACATTTACAGCAACGTCCTTGGTATATGATCAAGCTATATCAAAAGTCTTGGGTATGGCCTTAAGCCTTTTAGTGCTTCTTCGTCAGGACCAGCATATGTCACGGCACTTCAAGAGGAGAACCAGGCACTGAAGACTAAGTTACAATGTACGGAAGACAAGTTAAATCATAATGTAAAAGAAGTGAATAAGTTTAAAAAGATGGTCAAACAATTACTAGGCTTAGCATATGTCAGTAGTAGTGACGACGATGAGGAGTCTTAGTTTATGTATGACCTGTAATTATTTTTTTTGTAAAATGCATTCCATTTTTAATTTCTATGTTATTTCTATTTATTATTATTTAATAAATATGTGACTAACATTAATTATAAAATGAATAATTGTATTAAATTAAAATAAATTTGATTTTAACAATTATAATAATATTTAAATTCTAAATTAAAATTTTTCACTACATAATATTAGCTACCAAATTAAAATTGTCAAAAAAAGTTATTAACTACGTTTATAAGAATGTCATTAAAAACATTTTGCTACAACCACAAATTAGTAGCTAAAAGTATTTTGCTACAAAAACAAAATCGTCAAGAAAAAACTATTAGCTACCAAAATCTAAATTGTCGCAAAATGTTTTTACATACGTTTGCAGGAACGTCTCTAAAAACATTTCCCAAGAATAAAAAATTAGCAGCTAAAACTATTCTGCTACTAAAATAAAATCGTTACTAAAAATAATTACCTACGAATATAGTTTAGTAGGGAAAAATTTTAGCTACGAATAGAAACGTCACAAAAAACTATGTATGACGTTCTTTATTCTCGTCGGTTATATTTTTTACCAACGAATTGTTTGTGTCGAAAAGACATTTTGGCGACGATTTTAGCAAAACATCGTAGATGTTATTTTGCTACTGGGATTCAGCGACGATTTGGGCAACGATATTTTTTGTTGCAAATTACTATTTGTGACGATTTGTTATTGTTTAGCGATGTTTATTTTCGTAGCTAAATGTACTGTTTGTTGTAGTGTAACTTCTTATACCAGTTTAATGACCATGGATTTTGAAACAACTATCTCTAGTATATCCTGACATTTTACAGAAATCACACTTTAATTCAGATTTGTCTACTGCATCCCTTCATTTATAATCCATTTTCCTCCTTTATCTGTCTTGTTCATATGTTCTCTAACAAACATGGCACTATTATTGATGGGTTCAGTTATCACTATATGAATTTCATTCTATCTCTCTACCATCAGAAGGATTGAATATGCTTTGTCAATACTTAGTAATGGATCCATCACCAAAATTTGATTCTTAACCTAGTCATAACTTTCATTTAATCCCATCAGAATTTATATCAGTTTATGACTTGAATTTATCTCTTTTATTTTCTTTCTAGTTCCACACATACATTGACTACATGAAAACTTTGACGCCGGTAACAAATAACTTAACTTATGCCAGAGCTTCTTCAATCTTGTAAAATATCTAACAATAGACATATTTCCTTATATGATTGTGCTAATTTCTCTCTATAATTGATACAGAAGATGACCATTACACTCTCCATATCTCTCCTTTAATTCATTCTAAAGCTCAAAAGCACTTAAGACATACAAATAAGCATCGACGATCTCTTTAGAAATCGAATTTAGTATCCATGAGGTAACCATACTATTAACTCTACACCATGAATCATAAACTAACAAATTTTCATCTAGTATTTTGTATCTACCATCTATGAATCCTAACTTCATTTTCTTTTTAAGAGCTAACTTTATAACACGACTCTATAAAAGTAATTATTACCTATTAAAGGAGATGTTACCAACACCATTATAGGATGATCAAATCCTTACAACATTAAAAAATCGTTAATATTTGGAGTAACAAAATCCTTCATTCTTAAACCAAAATCCTCCTCCTCCTCCATACCTTAATGAAGACGATTAGCAAAGACTGAATGAAAACTAATAACTCACATCAAGAAATCTGTTTTGATACCATGTACAATTCGATATAAAAAAAGTAGTTCATTTCCTTATCCCAAGTAACTGCAGTTCATCACTGTTTATATACAAATTTAGTCCAGTAATTGACTAACTGAATAACTACCACACAACTCACTATTTTACACTTGTCTCTTTCACTCTCTCTTTGTCTTTCTTGGTCAAAAGTGGTATGATTGATAAATTAGCTCACTCAATTAAATTCCTGCTCTAAGTTATTCTTCATATCCATATTTTATCATTTCTTGTTTGTTATGAACTGTATACTCTGCTAATTAAGTCTCTATTCTAGGTGTAACATTACTATCCATTGAGCCTCCAAATGCTCAAAAACCTTATGTAAGATGGAGATTGTATGTTTTTGAAGGTGGTGATGTGCTAAATTGGAAGATTTGTGATTTAAGATCTTTTGTTTAATTTTCTTTCTTAGTTTTTAGTTGGGATTTACTCTTGACATTTGAATTTCAAAAGTTTTATCTCTTGTTTGTGGGTGCATTTTTTGGCTTAATAATTAGTCTTTAGTTCTTCTTAATCGCACAATATTTAATTGGTTAGATTATCTTTTGTATATGATGGCTTTTTTTTTCCTAATAGAAAACAAACTTACTTAATTATGCATAATTTCAGGCATTCTACCAATCTTGAAGTTGGTTTCATGACTCTCATGACTTATCTTTCGTATATGATGACTTAGGTATGAAGTTACTCTCATTAACATAGACAAACCTATAATCGTCCTAGTTACGTTGTAATTTTTTGTAATCTTCACATTTATAATTTGCGAACTAGTCTCTGTATTTATTATTTTGTATATAAGAATTGTTAAGGTTGTAATTAAAATCTTGTATACAAAGAATGTTCTTTTTGTTGGTATAATTTTATGATGTTTTACTTTTTATATAGAATACTTCAAATTATCAAAATTTTATAATATTTTGTATAAAAAATTATCAATAAAAAATCTAAATATCATATACAATAATATGGATTAAAAATGTCACAAATAATTATAATTAACATAGTATAACATTTTGTTAAAATGTATATTAATGTTTTGACTACATTTTATAAAATGTATCTCAAAAACATATAGTTACATTTTCAAAAACATAGGTAAAACCTTTAGCAACATTTTTGAAAACATAGCTAAAAACTTTCAAAAACGTAGCTAATAATTTTTAACTACAAAAATCAAGTGTAGCCAAAATGTATTGGAGACGATTTCCTAAAGCGTCGCTAATAGTTTTTTCTACAAAAATAAACCGTAGAAAAAAGCTATTAACAATGAATAGCAAAAAACGTTGCCTATAGTTTTCAGTTAAGGAGATTTGGAGATGTTTTTCGCAATGAATATAAATTGTTGCTAATAACCATTAGACGATTTTGAGACTTTTAGTGACAATTTTTTTGTAGTTAAATGTAATTTCCGTTGTAGTGATGACTCTTCTTTTAAAGGTCCAACGAAGCTTCTATAAGTTCAAGGTAGTAAATAAAATAAAAAAATATGGCAATACAAAAAGGTAGGTAGTTTACATAGAGGTTATGTAACCTATGGTAAGATAACAAAAACTCAATCTTTATAAGTCACCTTGATCATGAAAGGTAAGTCGAGCTAAAGAGGTTAAACAAGTACCACTTGGGAGGCAACCCAAGAATTTTTTCTTTTTCATTTCTTTTTGTTTCCATTTTGGTATTAGTATAGGATTTTGTTGATTTTTGGTGTCTTTTTATGGTAGGATATAGAGCATCCTCATTTGATTGTGTAAATTTTTTTGTGTTATGGTATGTGTGTTGAATTTTATGACTTTGAGAGAACATTTTTCAAGATTTTAAAGAAATTTTCTAATATAGATGATCATATAAATATACACAATTTTGATTTAAACATGTTCACACGTTTACAGAGACCTGCAAAATCTAGGAACACACTCATGTTTGACTTATATTGTCAGTTACATGATCGTGTGTCTAATCATGTAAGTCTGTGATAATTCACATGCTCTTGTCCTTTTCTCTCATCTCTCCATCACCCACCGTTGCGCCTCTCCTTTCTCCACCTTAGCCTAGCGTTTTTTTCTTGGTAAGTTATTCCACATATTTTACTTGATTTCTACTTGAAATTTTGGTTATTTTATCAAATTTTAAGGATTTTCATCCCCAAAACACCAGGTTTATGATGTAAACGTTTATTAGTGTGATTTAACCTGCTTTTGTGCTTGATTTTAAATTAGAAGTTGGCTTTCATCCTTGCCCATATGAATTGTTAGATTAATTCGATGAATTGCAAGAGATCATAGAATGTCTTCTTGTTTCTTCGAGATCGTAAAGCTCTTATACTGAGAGCTCACGCTCGAGGTGCTTTCTTAAGACAAGTTTGAAAGTAGACCTAAAACAGGTGATTTTGAAATGGTTGAACCATAAGCATATGAAAATGGAATTAGTGAGGATTTGGCCTGTGGCTTATCAAAGTCTTTCACCTTTCCCTTCTTTCTTGAAACAAAGAAACAAACTGCGCAAAGTAATGAAAATGAAAAGCCAAAGGCAGCTCCAATTATCATAATTACACGCCATGTATGTATCTCCGTTGTTCTGTCCTGTAAGGCTGAATGCATTTCTTGTGGTTGAGAAACTAACGGTTCAGGATTTGGTCGTGCAAGATTACCATGTGAATTGGTCAACTTAAATATTTCTAAACCATTCAAGAATGCATCAATATACGCAGGCTTCATGTCAAGATTGGGTGCTAAAGCCAGCCACAAGCTTTTCATTCCTACTGGCACCTACACAATGTAATCTCTATAGGTTGGAATGAAGGACTATATTTTTTAAATAGGACAACGAAGAAGCAGAGTTGTTTTCTATCATGGAATTCCATTACCGCCACTCAATTTAATCACATCTAGGTCATCCTCGGCTGTTTTATTGTTGATGAGTACCTAAAACATAACTTGGTTTCTAAATGTAACCTCCAATCTAGTTTCACAGAAGTGCAATCTGACAAGATAATTAAATCCTGCTTTCTATCGAGAAATTCCAGGTGAGATTATAGTTCATGTTGACCCAAGAATAAGGACCCATTGAACGTAATGTTATGTACACTAATTCAGGTGCAGTGTAAGGCGGTGTGTTCTTAGTATATCTAATGGGAACATTCCAAGAAACAAAGGTTACACCAGATTGCTGTCCGAAGATGTAATCAGAGTCGTCTAGCCAGATCCGGTACATACCAGTATCATTTAAACCACTGATATCTGATCCACCGACATTAAGCCGATAGACAGCCTCAAGGGAGGTAGAATTCTCCAAATAGAAAAAATAATCAATTCCCACATAAGTTAAAGGGTGTTTTCGCCTCGTGCATAGAGGTAGTTTGGTATGGAAACGATTTCAATACCATTAATGAAAGTAAAAGATGCTTGAGATGGCAAGAAAATTATGTTGGAAATTGGTTGTCCCTGACTATGACTATAAACTCTTTGATAAGGGACTCAACTGGAGGCTGGGCAGCGGAAACAATAAGATAGGCACTGAAGTTACGTAGAAGTGTGTAGCCATTGGCTTTAACAGAAAAATGATTCCGATGGATAGTGTTTGAAGTAAGTTGTTGGATAGAAGTACAGACGGACAAATTTTGGTCTTGATGAGACAGGAAATATGTAGGTGACATTGGAGAATATAACTCGAGCTGTCATGAATGGAACTTTGGGAATTGAATTACCTTGTTGAGCTTCAAGTGCCGAAGTTGAATTTATAGAGTTAGATAACAGAAATTTGGATTAAACATCAGCATCCCAGTTTCATCCATCCTTGGAAGTTTTGCTTGAAGATGCTCCATAGTTTAGAAGGACAAGATCAAAGGGCAAATTGTCATCAGAAACGATTGAAGGTAGGAGGTAAAGGAGATAAAGCAGGAAGATACATGAATAAGACCTTCTTGACATGGGTTTTTCTTAACATCAGAACTCAATTGTTCAACAGGGCCATGAATAATGTCATTCTAGATCTTTTATGTAGAATAATTTGTGAGGTATACAACATACTTAGATAACTTGACGCAAATTGTCCAAGTGAAGCCACCCATGGCGAAAAAAGGTCAATGTCTTTCGGACGTAATGTCTGATTGGATTCTAGATGGTTTTACTTGGTCCAAAATCCAAATGCCAATCAAACGACCTGTTGTTTTACAGATTCATTATTAAAAAGAAAAATTGGAAACGACCCATAGTTTGGAAGGTATGATTATCTTCCCATTAAACCAAATGAAGAAATTTGCTTGGGAGGGATAGAAGAATTTATAATGTAATATAGTGAAATATTATTTAGAAGAAAGATTTATGATGTAATATAGTGAAATGTTGTTTAAAATTTTATATTCCATCCTAAGCCTCTTAAATCGGAGATTATTTATTTTTACTGTTTGGAGTGGAACGAGATGTAATATGAAACCATCATCTTCTATCCTATTTTATTCTATTCCATTCTATTATAAATCTTCCTTTCAAACTATGAAATAATATTACATTCTATTTTATTTCATTAATAATCACCGAATCAAACATAGCTTTAATTATATACCTCTCTTCCACCTTCATCTTTTTCAGTTTTCATTTTCACCTCCTCTTCTCTTCGAGCTCGTCACAATTATACTAATTTTACCTTATAATAATGATGGAACTATTACAAAAATTAAGAAAAAATTCAGAGAAAAACTTAAATCTTCGATCAGTCACCTATAGTGAGTGTTGCTGACTACCTCCATCACCATTGGACTTGTAGTCTAGTCATCAATCACGTGCTCATTTAGGTTGTGACAAAGTTGATACCAAAGCCCAGGTTAAAAGATTTAAAGCCCAAGATGTCGTTCAACTTATTACTATAGACACATAGGAATTTAATCTTTTTTTAAATAGTTTCCTTACTTAGAATACTCATCTGTTTTAATCAATGGTACTGACCATATCTTTGCTTCCTTTGTCAGTATGAAAAAGTGTGCATGATTTTTCGCCGACTTAAATGCCCAGGTTGAGACACACACTAACCATAGTCGACCCAAGCGAGTGGCCCGCCTATTTTTTTCAAAACGACATTATTTTGACAACTAGGCTGAGCCTATCCATCCGTTGCCCGTCGGGCCATAACCCAAGCTACAGGCCGATTAGCCTATTGGTGGGCCACCATGGCCAAAATTCCGGACCGACTCATTGATATTCCTATTTGAGATTTAATGATGATGATGTAACAGATGATGATGATGATACAATAATAACAACAACGGGCCCCACCACCAATTGTAGCCATAAAGTAGAAGAGGTCAAATATACACTTG
>JANIIA010055429.1:0-11151 GCA_027478495.1 Erythroxylum alaternifolium
TACTGGTATTATTGTTTAAATGTATGTGATGCCATGTGGAGTTCTATAGTAATTGTACGTAGCGCTCCCTTATCTTAAGATATGTGTCGGAATGACCTACGGGCGTCCCGATGCGTACCCTAGGGTAATGGGGTGTTACATTCATAAATGTATTTATGATTGATTATTCTTATGATAATGCACATGAGTGACATATAAATGTATATGATTGTATATAGAGGAGCACGTCGAGCGAACACGTCCCGTCATTGTCGGGATTTCAAGGCAATAAGCTAAAGGGAGCATTAGTGAGTCAACCTAGATAGTCTTCTGAGGATTGATTGATTGATTCTGTTTAACTTCTAATTATTGAACTATTTTTGATCTGTATATGAATTCTGGACATTAAAGGTCTGAGGAGTTTGATATTGGGGAATGTATTGGAAGTGTTCTATTTGTATCTTAAATTTTGAATGATATATATTTGCTAATAAACTCTAATTGATTTCTGAGTTCTCAACGGAAGTTGAATGCCGAATTGAGATCTGATGAATATACGATTCTGTCTGTGCATCATATGTGAATGCTATTCATGGCATATTCTATTAACTGATGCATTTCATTAAATGCGTGATCAGTTAAAGGCGTTGTGATCAGAGTAGCCAGTCTGAAAGATCTTTAAGCTCAGAATTTTGCACATAGAGCTTTACTCCATGATTCCTGTATCTGACTGAGCCTAATGGGCCAGTATCTACCTGTATCTGAAAGGCACTCGGTCACAATAAATAATAACGAATATAGATTCTCATATGCATTTGCATTTGTATATTTATGATTACAAAATATATGCTTATGAAATCTTTTCTGAAGTTGTGTTGTTAAAGTGATATACCATGATAATGTGATTGATTGGGTTATACAAGTTCTGAAAGAATATATATGTGATGTGTATGACATTCATTATGTTTTATTGTGATGGAAAAGTGTTGTGAAATTGGTTGGTTGTATGATATTTGTGCGTGTATCTAGAGTGAGATCATTAATGATGATTCGCTCATTAAGTTCACAAAACTCATCCAAAATTGCAATATTGATATTTTCAAGTACGAGACAAGTAGGCCTAGATTTCTAAGATCTTCTAGAAGAACATTTTTGATAAAGATATGGCTCAAAGGCCTGTCAGTTGGTATTTGAGGAATTGTAGCTGTTTTTAAGTAGTTTACGCATGTCATGTAGAAATTGTTTATAAAGGTTGTAAATATTGGTTTTTAATGCCTTCTATATAAACCTTTATGAATGAAACGAGGATTTGAGATTTTTAAGTATTGTGTTTTCTTTATGATGCCATTTAAGAGATTAGATTTGATCTAGTATGCCACTATCATACGATATGCACTTGAATATCCTCTAAATGTTCGGGTAGGTACTCTATGGTAATGGGGTGCTACAAATTTTTGGTATCAGAGTATGGTTTGGCATCCCTAGGGACATATAAGGACATTTATACATGATATTGAGTGAGAGATTCAGATAGTAACCACTACTATTTTTGTTATAGGTCATCTACTATAGGAGAGCAAATTGGAGAGTCAGCTGACATAGAGTCTGTAGAAGCCAATAGGGAGTCTCCTATACCTGAGTTTGCACAAATGCCTCTGAGAATTTCGGAGAGGCGAGAAAGAAAATACGATAAGTTGAGAAAGTAAGGGACTGTAGACTTCTACGGAAGTACAGACCCTGCTGAGGGAGAAGGGTGGTTAGAGAGAACTAAAAGAGAGTTCGATCAGATGGACTGTGAGGCTGATGAGAGACTTAATTATGCAATCTCACTACTGCAAGGTCTAGTATACCAATGGTGGAAGACTATTTCAGGTAGTAACACCAAACCTTGTAGTTTAACTTGGGAAGATTTTTTAAGGGTGTTTCGAGAGAATTATATGCCTAAGATTTATCTAGAAAGAAAAATGAAAGAATTTATGGATCTGAAGTAAGGCATACTCATAGTGGCAGAATATGAGATAAGATTCAATGAGTTAATGAGGTATGCAACTGCATTGACCCCAATTGAGGAAGACAAATGTAGATGGTTTAAGGATGAGTTGAACATGGAGATCAGAACAAGACTAGCTATTTCTAATTTGAATAGTTTTACAGAACTATGAGTAGCCTCACTCAGAATTAAGCAGTTGTTAAAAGATGGTTAGGGAGAGTTTATAGACAAGAGTTTAGATGGAAGAAACAAGTTGAATCTCAGGCTGATTCTGGCAGAAGCTTCAGTAAACACCAAAACAGATCATCTCGATTCCAGACTAGATTGAGACAATCAGGGTTTAGACTAAGAGGTGAATTTGTTCAGATTGGTATAGGTAGAGGATCAGTGTTAAGAGGGCATTCACAATAAATACCAAATTGTGAGCATTATGGTAAGAAGCATGGTGATCAATGTTGGAAGTTGACAGGTGCTTGTTTCCGTTGTGGCTCTATGGAGCATCAGATCAAAGATTGTCCTGAGACTTTGGGACTATAGTCTATAATGAGAGCAGGAACAATAATAGAGACAACTATACAACAGAGTAGAGCTATCGGATCTATACATAGAGGCAGAGGTAGAAGCAAAACTCAGTTAGCAGGGCCTAGTGTCAGGACTGAGGTGCAGAGTAATCAATCACAGTCTCAGGCTGGGGTCTATGCCATTACCAGACAGGAGGCATAAAACTCCCCAAATGCGTTAGCAGGTGTGTTGAATGTTTTTAATTTTAAAGCATTTGCATTGGTAAATCTAGGGTCTACACATTCATTCACCGCGCCGCATTTGGCATCTAGACTATATTGTAAGAGAGAAATGTTGAATCATGGTTTAATGGTGAGTACTCCAATAGGAAGTACTATAGTAATTGGTTAGGTATGTAAGGGGTGCATAGTTTAAATTAATCAGGCAGAGTTAGAAGCTGATTTGATTGTATTGCAGTTAAAGGAAATAGATATTATTCTAGGCATGGATTGACTCATTGCTTATAAGGCAGTGATGAACTGTTATACTAAGGAGGGAGTTCTTGAATCCCCTAATCAGTCAAGAGTGGTGTTTTGAGGAGTTAGTTAAGCAGTGCCAGCCTGACTAATTTCATTCATGAGTGCTTTGAGATTAATCTGAGGTGGATGTGAGGCATATTTGACCCACGTAGTTGATACCTGGAATGAACTAACCATTCAGGATAGTGCTATTGTTAAGGATTTCCCGGATGTGTTTCCTATTGAACTACCAGGTTTACCCCTAGAAAGGGAGATGGAGTTTACCATTGATCTTGGTCCAGGTACCTCTCCTATATCAATTCCTCCATATAGGATCGCACATGGGGAATTGAGGGAACTGAAGACCCAGTTATAGGAGTTGTTAGAAAAGGGTCTTATTAGACCCAGTGTGTCACCTTAGAAAGCTCTGGTATTGTTTGTCAAAAAGAAGGATGGGACTCTGAGGTTGTGTATTAATTATCGGCAGTAAAATTAGGAAACAGTTAAGAATAAGTACCCGTTGCCGAGGATTGATGATTTACCTGAACAGTTACAGGGAGTTGAGGTATTCACAAAGTTAGATTTAAGATCGGGATATTATCAGTTGAAAATAGCTGAGACTGATATACCAAAGAGTGCATTTAGAACAAGATATAGGCACTTCGAGTTTTTAGTGATGTCGTTTGGATTGACTAATTCCTCAGTAACTTTTATGGCCTTAATGAATAAGGTGTTTCAACCTTATTTAGATCGCTTTGTGATTATGTTTATTGATGATATTTTGGTGTATTTGAAGGGTAGAGAGTAACATGCAGAACATTTGAAATTGGTTCTACAGATAATGAGGGAGAAACAATTGTATGTCAAATTCAATAAATGTGAATTTTGGCTTAATCAAGTAGTATTTTTGGGTCATATTGTATTTGGACATAAAGGATATGGAATATAATGTAGGAGACAAAGTATTTCTGAGAGTCTATTTGGTGAGGAGTGTTGAGATTTAGCAAGAAGGGCAAGTTAAGCCCTAGGTGCATTGGTCCTTATGAGATTATAGAGAGGGTAGGACCATTGGCGTACAAATTAGCCTTACTGAGTGAAATGTCTCAGATACACAATTTTTTTCATGTGAGCATGCTTAGGAGGTATAGATCTGATCCGATGCATGCATTACTGGCTCAGTTATGTTCAAGACCCAATTAAGATGGTGGGATATCAGACAAAACAGTTGAGGAGAAAGTCCTATGGAAAATTCACTAGAGTGAGGAAGCAACTTGGAAAATAGAAGAGCATATGAGAAACTAATATCTCCACCTATTTCATGAATCAGGTAAGAATTTTGGGGATGAAATTTCTTAAAAAGAGGAGAATTGTAACATCCCATTATCCCATGATTAGGGTTGGAACCCTAGGATGCTATATATGAGAGTTTATTAAGAATTTAGAAGTGCATTTCATGCATTATTTGGCATACACATACGCGTGAATAATGTTGTCACTTATGAAAATAATTGTACATGCATTCATTGACATTTTCCAGGTATAAGTCATTTTTATGTGATTAAAGTGTGAATTATGGATTAATTGTCTTGAAAATTTAATTGGTGTGTATTAGAATTAATTTGCATTTTTGAAGACATTTTGGACATTTTGAAAATTTCTGAATATTTGGAGTATTTTTAGACTAGGAAAAATATAGAAATAAGAGACAAATAGAAATATGGACAAATGGACTAATTATGGAGTGAAATTTGGACAAATTAATGTGTGACGTGTGGACCAATAGATAAGTGACATTTGGTAGTTTCACATGAGGACAAATGCAAGACATGCATTAGAGATGTGGCAAAGCTTAGTTAAGTCACCTAAGTCACGTTTTTGTTAGGAAAGGAAGATTTTTGCAGCTCTATTCTTTGGTTTCATCGAAATCATTTAAACCTTCCTTCTTGCTTATTTATCACTGAAAAAACCATCTTTGCTTATTTTTGTGTTATTGGCTTATCCACGTTACGTCTTGCAAAGTCTTTAGCCATTTGAGGTTTTTGATTGTCGCTGAAATCTCTCATTTGCTTTTCTCCCCATTTCTGAAATTTTACTGAAGAGAATGAAGCTTAAGACAAGTAAGTTATGCTTTGAGTTTTATGTAGTGTAAATGACTTTTGATGATGTTTTCATGTTTGAAAATGGATGCATGCATGAATGGGGTAGCAAGATGAATGGATGCATACATAAGTGGTGTAGGAAGAAGCAATTTCTAAGATATAAGTAAATTGATGAAGGAGTTAAGTTAGTAGAAAATGTGCGGAAAGTATATAAATGATTGTGATAATTGAAGTTAAATGAAGATTGTGATATGTAAAATTATGAGTTAGGTTTTAATTTTGTGTTGTTATTATTCATGAACTTGTGAATTGTGTATAGAGATTACTGAACTAAAAATTTAGGTATAACTGAATCATCAACGTGAAAAGATAGAGAAATGATAGAGAAGTAATAGAACATTGACAATGAATTGTGTTGGAGTACGTTTTATGCAGTGTTTTACTGAACATACATCTATATTTTGGCCATAACTTGATTTTTCAATATCCAAATTAGAAGAATTTTCATATGAAGTAAACTAGAGACATATGGATACATTTCTCATGAAGCAATCTAATTTGAAATTTGTTCTTAAGAGTCTTGAAATTTGGCTTGAAGTTGAGAGTTATGTTCTGTCGAGGTATGAAATAGTATGGAGTATTTGGATTATAACTTGCACGATCCTAAACCAAAATGTATGAATTTGATGTCATTAGAAACGTAAGACATAGGGGAACATTTTATTAGAAGAAACGGTTGCCTACAAACTTCTGTTTCTAGGTCAAAAATGGCAAGAAAGAAGGAAGAAAAACACAATAGGTCGTGATTGTGCATCTGTATGATCACAACTCTGCTGAAGAATGATGGAAGTCGCGATCATGCATCTGTATGATAATGACTCTGCAAAGAAGAAGAAAAGTCGCTATCATGCAGAGGCACGATCACGACCTGAGAGGCTTTATAAAAGGTGATTTTTTTGGATTTTTTAACCTAATTCAAGTAAGCATGTTGCCATATGAGGTATGCAGGGTTTAAATGAGTTCTTAAATGAATTTTATTGATGTTGAATGAAAAGATTAAAGTTAAAAGGGGTATTAAGGATGAAAAGAATGTTTTAAAGGTGTTATAAATTGTTTATAAATAGTAATAAAGAAACATACTTGAGAACTTGTCATTGAACATGCATGATACATGATACAGTCATAAATGTATTTATGACTGATTATTCTTATGAAAATGCACACGAGTGACATATAAATGTATATGATTGCATATAGAGGAGCATGTTAAGTGACCACTTCCAGATACTATTAATATTTTAAGGCAATAGGCTTAAGGGAGCATTTGTGAGTCAACCTAGATGATCTTCCTAGGATTGATTGATTGATTATGTTTAACTTCCAATTATTGAAATGTTTGTGATCTGTATATGAATTCCAAACTTAAAAGGTTTGAGGAGTTTGATATTCGAGAATGCATTGGAAGTGTTCTATTTACATATGGAAATTGAATGATATCTGTTTGCTACTACTGAACTCTGATTGATTTCTGAATACTCAACGAAAGCTGAATGCCAAAATGAGGTTCGATTAATATAAGATTCTGTCTGTGCATCATATGTAAATGCTATTCATGACATATTCTATTATCTGATGCATTTCATTAAATCCATGATCAGTTAAAGGCATTATGATCAGAGTAGCTAGTCTAAATGCTCAGAATTTTGCACGTAGAGCTTTGCTCCTTGATTTCTGTATCTGACTGAGCCCAATGAGCCAGTATCTGTATCTGCATCTGAAAGGCACTTGGTCACAACAAATAATAACAAATCTGGAGTCTCATATGCATCTGCATTTTTGATTATGGAATATATGCTTGTGAAATCTTTTCTGAAGTTGTGATGTTAAAGTGATATGCTATGATAATGTGGTTGATTGGGTTACATAAGTTCTGAAAGAATGTACGTAATGTGTATGACATTCATTATGTCATATTGTGATGGAAAATGTTGTGAAATTTGTTGGTTATATGATATTTGTGTGTGTGCTTATAGTGAGATCATTAATGATGGTTCGCTCATTGAGTTCGCAAAACTCATCCAAAAATGCAATGTGACTTTTTAGGTACGAGACATGCGACCTAGATTTCTAAGATCTTCTAGAAGAACATTTTGCACTAAGATATGGCTCAAAGGTCTGTCAGCTGGCATTTGAGGGATTGTAGTTGTTTTTAAATAGTTTACATGTGTCATGTAGAATTTGTGTATAAAGCTTGTAAATATTGGTTTTAATGTCTACTTTGTAAACCTTTATGAATGAAATGAAGAGATGAAGGTAGGGTCACGATTATGACAAGAGTGTCATAGTCGTGATAGAAGGTTCTTCCTAGTTTCACAATTATGACATGTCATGATTATGATAGAAGAAAATTTAGCCGTGTCACAATCGTGACACCCCCTGTCATGGTCTTGACAGACACTTTCCAAGTGCGACTTGTTTCACATCTTTTGATGTTTTAGGGCTATTTTTGGAACAAAATGACCGGGGTAAGCCCAAAAATTAACCCCAGCAGTCTCCATCTTACCAAATCGAGAAAGATCTAAGGATGATCAAGAGGGGAGAAGAGAAGCAGCAATAGTAGTCCAGCCATTCAAGACCAGTCCAATCAAGTTCTTTCTAGCTTTCTTTTGTTTATTTACTTCCATCTTGATGTATGAACTGGGATTGAGAATGTTGAACATGTTGATGATGTTATAATTTCATTTTAGGATTTGTTCTTAAATCATTTTGGGACTTGATTATTTTATATTTCAATGAAATGTTTTGGGTGTTGTGATATTTGTGGTTGCTTATACTTCAATAATAAATCAAGAGATTGAATCAACAGTAATTTGATTAGTTTATGTAATGAGAGTTAACAACCTAATAGGTCATATAAATATCAAATCGATATTCATACAAAGAGAGATCTTGTGTGAGGACCTAATTATTGGACAGATTACTTAAGAACTAGTTGAAAATGTTAAATTGTTTTTGTTAATCGATAGATTACAAAATTTCAAAATCAATTAGGGATTATTAATTAGGGTAAAATGATTAGGTCTTGAGAGAGAGTAATCAACCTTTCAAAAATCTAGGATCGATACCGATTGAATAAAAAATGGTTAATATAGCAAAATGACGATAAAATGAATCTTATACTTTCGTAATTGATCCTTCTTGTTTCATTGTGTCAAATTAATTGATAAGTGGTTAAGTGCTCAGTTTAATTTGATTGTGATAATTTCTGAAATTTACTTTTTGCTTAACCCATATTTGATTGCTTAATTTTCTAATTATTTTTGTTTTCATTTAAATCACAATTTTTTTACAAGTTTAGACAAAGTTAGCATTCAATTAGTTTTAGCTAATTCCTTATGGGATCGATACCTCAATTACTACAAGTTTACGATCCATATACTTACGAAATATTGAAGGTTTTATATTAGGTAAAACTTGCTTAATACTAATTAGAACAAAGATTGAACTAAGAAGCAGTCAATAAAGACAATAGTACCCCGATAGTGAATGTCCTTAGGATTTCTTATACAAATAAGATTTCAAACATCAAGTTTAGTCTAAAGTTAATTGGATGGTATAAATTCCTCAATTATGTCTAATATCTTTTTAAATATTGTTAACAACTGATCCTAATTTGATTGATTAAACTCTTTATTTTAATTAAAACCTTTAGGATTGCATAAATAATTTATGAATTCCTCTATTTTATTTAACCATAATCTAGAAGATTTATGCTAACCTATCTATATAATTGTATGCAACTCTTTTTGATTATACTAGATCAATTTATACAAAGGATTTCTCATTCTTAAATGATATTAAACATAAATTAACATATTGGTAATATTAATTCAAGAACAATAAAGAACATATATCAATTTTCAATGAAATTGAAGAATAAAATAAAATAAATTGAAATCACTATACTATCCATCTTGGGGTTCATCTTATCCAAGTACAGTAATGATTCAGTTGCTCATATTGAAAGATATAGCACTGAAACTAAAGGCAAAAAGTAAAAAGAAACATGATGAAACCCCTTTTAAAATTCACAAAATTCACTTTAGATTGATAGAAACCCACTCCAACTACATCTTCTTGCTTGTTCTTTATTCTTTCTGCCACTTTAAGCCATGTAATTACGCTTCTTAAATCCCCTTTCTCTTTTTCCCTTTAGTTTTTCCTTTTATAATCTAAAAATTAGGTTTTTGGGTGGAACATTGGTAAGTACATGATTGTGTACTTAAAAAAAAGATTCAAATCTAGAAAAAACATATGCATGAATATAGGCCAAAAATGTGAACATGGGTTTATTAATATATAATACAGGCATGTACCTTTTAAACATAGTCGTTTAACATATATGAAGTTATTTTGCTTAGTAACAAGAATGCTTTGGCATTACTCAAGTTTGAGAATGAAAGCTAAATGATAAAGGCACTCTAAGGGGAACCAATAGCTCAATGATGAGCTAAAAATGAAATTTGATGAGCTTAAGAGACTTTTTATAGAACACAAGCTTCATATTCTTAGGGATCAATCTAATTTTATGTGCAAATTGGAAATAAGCTTACTATATGAAAAAACTAGTAATGGTCGAGATAGACTTGGCATAATTTGAGGAGAAAAAACAATCACCAAACCAATTGAAAATTTTAGTTATGTGTCTGAGTTTATAACTCCTATAATAGAGATGGTGAACCATCAATGGTATTATTTATGGGTAAAATATTTCTCAAACTAGCTTTTATTTTATGATTTCAGAGGGAAACTCTATAGAATGTGCAAATAAAAGAAGATGTAAATTGTGGAAAGAATGGAGTATAAAAAGAATTAAAAAGAAGTCAAGTTAAAGCTACACAAGAAAGTTTTAGGAGGGATAAATATAAGATGAAGAATATACTTTTTACATTTGCAATCAAACATCATTCCATGAAATGATAGGTAGAATCTAAAAAAGTCTAATATGCATTTTAATATAAAGAATATATGCTTAAAGATTCAATTTGTGACATATGAGAACAATTATAATAAAGAAGAGAAGACATTTAGGCTTAAAAATTCAGTAGGATTTGAAGAAAACTAAAAAAGGTCTTTAAAAAAGATTGAATCCTTAAATCCCAAACTAAACTATCAGGAAAGGAAGGAAGGGCAGTATTATGAGTCCCTTTTGCTAGTTGGGAAGTCCACTTGACAATATTATAAAAATAATTAGAAAAAGCCACATGGCCTTAAATTAATAAAACTCAGTTAAGAAGTTAAGGTTTCGTCAATTTAGAGTTTAAAGCTAATGTTTTAGAAACATTGATCCTAAATGTTTAAAGTTAGAATTTAGACAAAAGTAAAAATTTAACGCTAACAATTTCACCAAAATAGAAGTTATACCCTAACATTTTAGAGCATTCAAAATGAGCTCTAAAATTTGCAAAATCTTCAAAATAAATTTTGAGTTGATAGAAATTTAGGCAGAGTTAAGTCTACAGATTTGGCACAAATTTATTATTATTTTATTAAACATATGGATGCGCCATATATATGCTACATGGCATTCAAGGAACCATATATCATATTAAACTTAAATAAGTTACTTATTCTATTTAATTTTTAATAAATTCTAATTAACCTAATTTAATATCAGATTATATCCTAATTAAACTCTTTTAAATCCTATCCAAGTCATTTAAAAACAAACCTAATTCCCTAATCTCATTTATTTTTCCCCAATCTCATTGAAGAAGTTTATTAGTAGTCAAGAGTTACATTTATAACTACATTCCTTGGAATGTTCCTAGGTTACTTATGCACTGTGTTTTTGATAGACAAATTAGGACTATTTTAATCCAACTTACAAGATTTCTAATGAAGTACGCTATCCACATTCATATTGTAACATCCCGTTTCCATATAACGGGTCGGACCAGGAAAACGGGTATACGAGAAGACCAATAAGAGAAATTAGGACAACACATCTCATGCTCATGCATTTGTGAAAATGTGATTTTTGCACATGAAAAATGTCTGTACA
>JANIIA010055469.1:0-11149 GCA_027478495.1 Erythroxylum alaternifolium
CATTTGAATTGTAATTATTATCATTAACTTTCTCCAACATTATAGGTTGATTCCCTCCAAGATTATAGGAAGTTTGTCGTTGTAAACGTGTATAAATATGTAGCTTTTGTACATGAAATAAATGAGAGAACACTGTTTTTATTATATCTGATCGCCCAACCCTAATTGGGAAAGAAGAGTGAGCTCAAAGCACAAATGGTGGTTCTTTTTCCCCTTTTGGTTTAGTTATGCTTGTTGATCCAAGAGTTTTGTTTCACTTGCTACGCTGTCATCCAGTTTTCTTAAACACTGTTATCCAAGTCTTTGTGATGTCATTTTTGCTCCTTTTGGGTTTTGTAATAACATTGTCATTTTGGCTCTATTTGTCGATGTCTCTCTGTTGACATTTGTTGTATGAGAATTCATATTCTCCTAATGTCTTGTGTCTTGTTATTTATATCAATTCAATTTGTATTTTTAAAAAAATAAATAATATATTTAATCGAGTTTGGTTAGTCTTGATTGTGCTCAGGTTCGGACTAAAAGCCTTAGGTCAGGTTTTAAAAAACTACTACTACTAAAAAATTATGACTCAAGTGTTTTAATTTTTATTTACGACTCAAGTGTTTTAATTTTTATTCAATAAAAATTGGTAGGTATTTTAATTTCTCTAGACATATTCTGAATGCTCATTAGTAAATAAAAAAATATTTTAAATATACATTAGTAAATAGCTATATAAAAGTATATAATATTAGTAAATACCCTTTAGTAAATAGCAAACTAAAACTCTAGTAACAATACTAAATGTTGCATATATAAAACTTTGTTGCAACATTTTTTTAATTTTGTTGCATTTTCTTATATGTAGCTACAAATTGTTATTATCGTTGCCTTTTAATACCAGTAAAGGCAACACTTTAAAAATTGTTGCGTTATATTAATTTTTAGCAACACATTTTAAACTGTTATAAATATTTTGTTGCCTAAAGTTCTTTTTGTCGTAGTGATTATCTTTCTTCATTTCATATGGAATATAAGTGAATTAATCTAAATACTAAACAAAACCAATATATATGGGCACTCTAAAATCCTTCACCAAGTACCACCTTATCAACTCCTAATCATAACCTTCCCACAAAAAAATAAAAAGAAAAAGAAACAAGAAGTAGATTAAAATTGTAAAACTACGATGCTCATAAACATGTTGATATATCTAAATAATAAAATACTAACTATTTTTTATTATCTCAATTTAATCAAGACAAATAAACGATCTCATCAAAGCTCATGATCTTCTGTTATACAACTTTTCAGTTTATGTTGCTCACAAGAAATTCAAAACCATAATCTCATATAAATTTGCTCATAATATGAGGGATGAAAAGATTAGTCAGTAGATACCATCCATCACCTTTATAGTATTGATAAGGGTGACTAAATGAACTAGAAATTTAGTATTTAGACTCAACTGAACATTCTTATGGAAAGAACGAACCTACCATCAAAATTCAGTGCATACACAACAACAAATCTACTAATAGTAGGTCAATGTTTTCTAGTGATGCATTTAATAGGGGATAAAATTGGAATCAAACTTCAATCTATCATGAACAATAAAAAAGGGTAAAGTAACCTTGTGTTGATTTTTTCTAAATGTAAATCTTCTTCTTCTACATGCAGAAAAGGAATAAATAAATAAATCCAATTTTGGGATGCTTCATTTAACAGGGGATAAAATTAGAATCAAACTTATATGAGTATTCAATGAAGATGATCTAAACAAGTATCTGATTAGCCTGTAAAAGTTTCATAAGTATTCTGTGTTACAAAAGTAAACATGAAACATATTGAATGAAATCTATCAACATAAAAAAACTAAGCCCAGTCGAGTTCCATAATAGACATACCTTAGGAAGAGTCGTTTACTAGTCTCCTCCTCATCTGTTTCTTCATAATTATAAAAATGAAAATGAATTGCTATTGAAGTAATACCATTTGACATTATTGACCTATTAATAGATGTAAACCTAACAACAAAGGGTGTCTCGTGTCTTATTTAAAGTTTACAGATGTTTGATTAATTCAATTGCACCAAAGACTACCTTTTTATCCTCGTACCAGGACACAGGCACAACATTATGATCATGTATATCTTGCAAACTTGTGACAATGACAAATACATATAAAACCTTGTAAGTTTCAAGAAAATAAAGGGAATGAACTAATACTAATATGATTTAAGTATGAATAACTTGCTCAAGACATGAAAGTCTCCTGAAATCTCATCGCATATAAAACCTTTTTATAATGTAAGATGATTGCAAATATTTTTCCACTTAAAAGATGGAAGCAAAAGAGCATCTTTCTTGACAATCTTCACATTAGCACTTTGGATCATGACACCAAAGAAAATACCACCAATTCAGAATATATAGAGTAATATTGAGGAAATTTTCCGGTGGTACCTCCCACAAATGTTGTATGGCATCTAAAAGAAGAAATATCCTTTCTCATATTAGCAAGTTTGTCTTAAAGTTTAAAAGAAAAAAAGAAAGAAGTACAACAATATTTTAATAAGGTGAGACCTGTAGAGACTTAAAAAATTTTTAATAAGGAAATGTTCCCACCTTTTTCTTTATTATCTTCATAAGAAAGTGTAGAGCCTCTGTATCAATCACCTATTGACAAACACATTCACCAATATTGTTCATTAGCATCTCCAATAACTGCATGTCGGAAAAGAAAGTTAATACTTAACAACAAGACATGTATAATGTAGGGATGATTCAAGAAAGATGTGAGAGAAGGACGATCACTTTAAATTCATGTTTTATGGGAAATAATTTCAATATTATAATAATTAAGTTTATCATATAAAGCACAACAATCAACTCAGTATCACGACATACGGTTGAGTATTAAAATTCTTGCTCCGTAGACACTTTTTAATAGCTTTTACTACATCTTTAGCTTACCTGCACATCAGAGAAATAAAGCATTATAGGAAAAGGCTTTATGTCTGACTTAATGAGAAACAAAAAAAAATCATTATCAGAAGGCAAAATGCATTTACAAAAGCATTTCATGCCTGTATGAAAATTATTAAAATATAAGAATCAGTTGAAATACATATAACAATAGTATGTCATCGATCTTATTCTTGTTAAATGGATGGGAAATGTTTACCTCACATCCCATCGAATTGATTTAGAAATGCTAATATTCTTTGTCCAATCTACTTAATCAAGTTTCTCACTAGTTGCATAATTGACTAGTTTAGTAACCATTTGCCACTAATGTTAGTCCCCAAACTTCAAAAGAATAAAAGTGTGCAAAATGTAAGACAAACCATCCCTCAATTAAAAGCAAATTCTAGGGCACATGTAAAAAATGCATATTTTGGACCAAAAGGAATTTTCCTAGACAAGATTACAGCATAACTAGTACTAAACATTGCCATATGTAGTTGAATAAAGAGATCAAAATTAGAAACAAGATAAATGCATCCTTATACGAATTTGCACTTCAAAAAAGAGGAACTAAAAAAACAAGAAGAAGACTTCTTTTCGATCATATGTCACATAATGTAGGTAACATGTAGAAATATCATCAAACGAGAATTTTACCCTTAAAACCTTTTTACGTAAAAAAATTATTTTTGGACCAGAATTTCTGCAGGAATATAAATGACTAGCCCAGCCATTGGTATCGAAAAATTGATCCATAACAGATGTATATTGTTGGGTTTGCTATGGAAGCATGCATCACATGCATGAGAATGCAACAGAAGTATCAAAATCTAGATTCTGACACCATGACAACCCAAAAAACACAGAATCATACATGCATGCATGGATATGTAAAGAACATGAAATATAAAACATTTTTACCTTTTGTTTCTCCTCATTTCTTGTTTCTTCTCCTTGTTTGGGTTGTTGCAAACACCAAACTCTTCCTTGATCACCCAAAAACACGCAAAGATCAAGAGGAAGGTGATTTGAGCACCAAACTAGATGAGTTCTAGTAGATGCTCAAAATGATAGAAGGTAGATCAAAACTCTTATTGCATGCACTTTGATTCATATAATAACTGCATAAATTGCAAGAACAAGACTCTTGATGCCTTTCTCTCATTGTAGAACTCTTTTAGATCCCTTATGCTCTCACTTAAGTGTGTAAGAAGTGGTAAGACCTTGTGTACATAAGTGAAGAACTCACTTATGTACTCATTCGTGCCCTCTGTCACGATCGTGGCCTACTTAAAAAATGGGCTCGCCTTTGGCCATAACTGTGGTCTATGAGTCACGATCGTGACCTACTTAAAATTAGTCGTACACACTATATTTTTCATTTGATCTTTTATGCGCATGACCCTTAGGTTTCCGGTTATTTTAGACACTTGAATTAACTTTTAGTTCAAGCAAATCATGAAGGGTTTCATGATGCCAATTTTTTGGAATATAAGTAGATTAACACACGAACTCTTTGATAGTTAATTCTTTGACTTATGAACCTTTCCATAGATAATTACCGTGTAATTCATCCTTTCACCATACTATACCCCACTTGGTTCGGAGTATGGGTTATGTGTTAACTCCTATTAGACTGACTACACCGCGTCTAGTCTAAGTGATATTAGTTTTTATCCTGGGATCTCATTACTATATATATCATTAAAGACTCTCTTCATGACAAATAACTGCTCTGGCCAGAGACTCCTGAGTAATGACCCCGACAAGAGGTCATGCGTATCCTCTCCTTCTTTCAGGAGTGGTGAATCCTTTATTAGCTACCCAATTACATTTGAATACCAACGACTATACCCAATCATCAACCTAAGAGCGACCTCGTCTTGAGATAACAAGGAATGATGTCAAAGCACATGATTAGTATTTAAGATATCTTTGAGTACCTCAAGTCTAAAGATATTTGCACCATTGCTATGATGAGATTAATCACTAACATTCGATAGATCATCCATATGATAATCTCATAGCAGGTCATCCGATGTACTTACTACCCTTAGTAAGCATCCACATGTTAACTCTAAATATCTCTTGCTTACAATTTGTGAGATCCACTGCTTAATCAAATCAATGAGTATAAAATGTGCTAGTCTGTCTGGATTAATAATGTCCTGTCTTATTAATTCTATGACTAGGGATTACTTAAATACTAACATAATTGTACATGATAGGAATCTCATCATTATGATCTCATCATAATTTCTTTCATTCTATGTTTTGTATAATGGACTTCATTAATTCGATTTAAGATCAATATCAATTCATATATAAATGAATGTAAAATTAATGAAAATTGCTTTTGCTTTATTAAGCAAAACAAAGTCAGCACAAAAGTGCTACAGGTGATTACTTTTAGAGCACTACTCTAACAATCTCCCAATTACACTAAATTCAATCGCCTTTGTATCTAATACCATAGGCAAGTACACAAGAATCAAATTTTATTTGTGGAAGTGGCTTAGTCAAAGGATTAGCAATATTATGATCTATGGGCACTCTCTCTATCTTCATATCACCTCTATGAATTATCTCCCTGATCAGGTGATATCTGCTAAGTACATGCTTGGACTTCTGATGAGACATTGGTTCTTTGGCTTAGGCTATAGCCCCATTGTTGTCACAGTACAACACTATTGGGTCTATTATGCTCAGAATCACTTAAATTCCATAACGAACTTCTTGATCCAAATAACTTCTTTGCCGCTTCCACAGCTGCAATGGACTCTGACTCAGTCATTGAATCTGCAGTCGTCTTCTGTTTAGAACTCTTCCAACTGACTTCTCCACCATTTAGTGTGAAAATATAACTTGACTGAGATTTGGAATCATCCTGTTCAGATTGAAAACTAGCATCTATATGCCCTGTCACTACAAGATCTCTATTTCCATATATCAAGAATATATCCTTATTCCTTCTTAAGTACTTTAAGATATTCTTGGCAGCCACCCAATGAGCCTCACTAGGATCTGATTCATATCTGCGCGTAACACTTAAAGTATACGATATATTGGTTCTTGTACATAATGTAGTATACACGATTGATCCTATTGTCGAAGCATACAGGATCATACTTATGCGAGTCCTCTTATCTTACGCCTTGGGACACATAAATTTTGAGAGTTTTATCCTATGAGTCATAGGAAGAAATCCTCTCTTGGACTGCTCTATGCTAAACCTATTTAGCACTTTATCTATGTATGTTGATTGTGAAAGACCTAGCAACTTCCTTGATCTATCTCTATAGATCTTTATTTCCAATATATAAGTTGCTTCTCCAAGGTCTTTTATGGGAAAATTCTGGGACAACCAAATTTTGACTGATTGCAAACTTGAGACATCATTTTCTATTAGTAATATGTCATCTACATATAACACAAGGAATATGATAGCACTCCAACTAACCTTCTTGTACACACAAGGTTCATTAGGATTTTTTGAGAAACCAAACTCTTTGATTGTTTCATCAAATCGGATGTTCCAATTCCTAGATGCTTGCTTCAATCCATCAATGGATTTTTGAAGCTCTCTGGATACGGAGCCCTCAGGTTATATCAAGCATACATCCTCAACTAGGTTTCCATTTAGGAAAGTCATCTTCACATCCATTTGTTATGTTTTATAATCATAATGAGCAGAAATGACTAGGAGTATTCTAATAGATTTAAGCATGGCTACGGGGCTAAATGTCTCGTCATAATCAACCCTTTGTTTTTGACAATAACCTTTGGCGACTAGTCTCATTTTATAGGTAATCACATTACCTTCTATGTCAATTTTCTTTTTAAAAATCCACTTGCACTCTATAGGTTTTAACCCTTCAGGTGGGTCAACCAAAGTCCATACTTGGTTTTCATATATGGAATCTATTTCGAACTTCATAGCTTGAAGCCAATTTTCAGATTCTGAACTCTTTAGAGCCTTTTTATAGGTTGTAGGCTCATTGTCTTCTATGAACAATATGTCATTGTGTTCGCTTACGAGAATCCGTATCTCTCTGGAACATTGCATATCCTACTTGACCTACGAACATTTTGTATGTTAGAAGGTTAAACTGTTGTTTTATCTCTGTGAACAACAATTTTTGGTTTAGGTAATTGATTTGCTTCTGTTGAGTATCATAAACTTCATCAAGTTTAACTTTGCTCCCACTGTCTTCTCTTAGAAGAAACTCTTTCTTTAAAAAGACAGCATGCTTTGAGACAAACATCTTTTGCTCTAAAGAATTATAGAACTGATATCCAATTGTTTTCTTAGGATATCTTATAAATAAACATTTATCAGATTTCACTTCAAGCTTGTCTGATTGAATCCGCTTCATATAAGCCAGACAACCTCAAACTTTTATATGAGAAAGATAGGGCCTTTTGCTAGTCCATATCTCATATGGAGTAACTTCAATAGTCTTTAAAGGGACTTTGTTTGTCACATAAACAACAGTCTCGAGTGCATAACTCCAAAAGGATTTCGGTAGATTTGCTAAGCCCATCAGTGACCTTACCACAAGGTTCAGTTTCTCCTTTTAACCACACCATTATGTTGTGGTGTGTAAGGTGGAGTCTACTGGGTAACTATCCCATTATCTTCAAGATAAGATAGAAATTCCTCGTTTAAATATTCACCACCTCGATCTGATCAAAGTGTCTTAATACTTCCACTCAATTGTTTCTCTACTTCATGTCCAAATTATTTGAACATTTCAAACGCTTCAGACTTGTATCTCATTAGATACACTTACCCATATCGTGAATAATCATCGATAAAAGTAATGAAGTATACAAAACTACCTCTGGCATGAATGGACATCGGACCACATACATCAGAATGTTTTAGGTATAATAACCCATTCATTCGTTCACCCTTTCCTTTAAAAGGTAATTTAGTCATCTTAGTTAACAAGCAAGATTCACATATGTCAAATGATTCATAATCAAATGACCCTAGGCTACCTTTCTTGTGTAGCTTAATCATGCATTTCTCACTTATATGGCTAAGTCGACAATATCATAAGTAAGATGATTTTAAGTTATCTCGTTTTTGTCTTTTATTGTCATTGATTATTTAAAATTGAATTAGACATATCTAATATGTAAATTTGATTGCACAATGTAGCAGCACCATACAACATTTCATTCAACTTAATTGAACAACCATTGCTTAAAAAAGTTAAATGAAATCTCGCTTTATCAAGACATGAAACAGAGACAATGTTTTTAGTCACAACGGATACATAATAGCAAAATTTCAAAACTAACTCTAGCCCACTAGGAAGATACAAAATATATGTCCCTATGGCTAATGAAGTAACTTTTGCTCCATTTCCCATACGTAGGTCCATCTCTCCCTTATTGAGCGGTATACTATCCCTGAGACCCTGCATATCAACATCTATGTGTGAGTCACATCTGGTATCTAATACCCAAATGTTATGATCAGAAATAGTATTAACCTTAATGACAACTATCATACCTGAAGTAGATGGTGGGGCATCTAATGCCTTCTTCTGCTTCAGCGACTCCAGATAAGCTTTGCAGTTCTTCTTCCAATGTCCTTCTTTATTGCAAGGGAAGCATATTCCCTTTGAAGTTGTCTCCTTTGCCTTCTTCTTGGCTACACTTCCTACTGGCATGTTGGACTTCTTCTTCTTCTTATTTTAGTTCTTCTTGTGAGAACCAGAAGAAAAGTCCACCAGCATCACAACCTTAGATTAATCAGCTCAAGTATTATTATGGATATTTAGTTCGTTTGATAGTTAAGCACAAATTGTGAATAACTATCAGCCAAACCAGTCATGAATTAAGTCTATACTTAATTCATGATCCATTATGAAGCTCAAACTGCCTAATCTATCAATTATCCATTCATCTTCAGTTCATACTGCACTGGAGATAATCCCTCAGCCATCTTAGAATGGAAAAGCAACCTTGAGGTCTCGAACCTTTCATACTGAGCTTGCTCATCAAATAGTTCCCTTATATGGTAGACTATGGTATGAGCATCCATAGCCTCATGTTGCTTTTGCAGTTTTGGCGACATAAAGGCCATCATTATACAGCTAGCCAACTTACTATCATCCAGTAGCTTCTTGTAAGCTTTTTGATCTTCATCAGATGCATCAACAGCTTGGGGATCGGGAAGTGGTTCATCTAGGACATATCCTAGTTTTTCAGATTTGAGAACAATTCTCAAATTCTGTAGCTAATCCAAAAGTTTGGTCATGTGAGTTTGTTGGAGTCTAATAAAGAGCATAGGTTCAGACTAGACAAAGACATCTTGATGATTCAATAACTTAGAAGAACGAGAGAAAGTGTTAGAATGTACATTAATGTATATCTATAAGGACTTCAATCACATGCATTATAGGTCCTACTATTCGTATTCAAATCCATAGCCCTCATTACGAATTCGAGAAAACTTGTAGTTTTCTTAATAGGTTGATATCTGATATCACCAAGAATAACTTTAGGTTTGCTCAACAAGCCACATTAGATCAATCGGTAGGTATTATTCATACCAATTGCATTCAATTAACTGTGCAACTATCGACTTGTGCCTTCAACTGTTGATTTAGCAGACTCATTGAGTTATCAACTCTTGATTTGTATACATCCCATGTATATAACCCAACTTCGCCTCTATCCACGTTGACCTTGGGTTTGTCATATTACTTCTAACATTAGTTAAACATTACATCATGCATGTATAAGATAATCACTTTAACAACAAGTGTCATGTATCTTATACACGTGGCAACATCTCATCTTACATACGCATGCATAAAATTTATAAAAACAATTTTTATAAAAAATTAATATGGAATTTGCAAGTATGCATGTTCATCATATTTTTAGAATTTTCCAGAACTTCATACATACATCAGGCTGAAACTAAATTTGTAATAAAATAGAAAATGGCATTTAATTGCATTTTCTTTTTACAAAAACATGATATAACACCTTATAAACATTTATGTGAAAGAAAATCAGAATTTTTTTTATAGAATTGTTACAAAAATTTCAAAATCAGCAAGAAATTCCCAGAAACTAACATATGAACAATCTGGATATTAATTCAAAATAAAATAGCAAATGACATTCAGTTGCAATTTCCTTTAATAAAAACATAATATAACATCTTATAAACATTTCTACAAAAGAAAATCAGAAAAAATTTCTACAACTTACACGAATTAATCCAAATCAACATGCATGTCATTCATAACCTAGCAAACACTTTGCACATATTCAGTACATCATCTATTACATGCATAAACTTGCTCTGAGACTACTGTTGGGTTTGTCATGGATGCATGCATCATATGCATGAGAATGCATGACAACCTAAAAAACACATAATCATATATGCATGCATGCATATGTAAAGAACATGAAATATAAAACATTTTTTTCCTTTTGTTTCTCCTCCTTTCTTGTTTCTTTTCCTTTTTTGGGTTGTTGCAAACACCAAACCTTTTCTTGATCACCCAAGAACATGCAAAGATCAAGAAGAAACAATGTATAAGGGTGATTTAAGCACCAAACTAGATGAGTTCTAGTAGATGCTTAAAATGATAGAAGATAGATTAAGACTCTTGTTTTATGCACTTTGATTCATACAACAATTGCATAAATTGCAAGAGCAAGACTCTTGATAACTCTCTCTCACTCTAGCACTCTTCTAGAGCCCTTATTCTCTCACTTAAAAGTGTAAGAAGTGGTAAGACCTTGTATACATAAGTAAAGAACTCACTTATGTACTCATTCGTGCCCTCTATCAAGGCCAACAAGCCACGATCGTGGCCTACTTAAAAAATAGGCTTACCTTCGGCCACAACCGTGGTCTATGAGCCACGATCGTAGGCTACTTAAAATTAGCCATATACATTATGTTTTTGATCCAATCTTTTATGGGTATGACCCTTAGGTTCATGGGTATTTTAAGCACTTAAATTAACTCTTAATTCAAGAAAATCATAAAGGGTTTCATGATGCCAATTTTTTATAATATAAGTGGATTAACACACAAACTCTTCGATAGTTAATTCTTTGACTTATGAACCTTTCCATAGACAATTACATTGTAATTCATCCTTTCACCATACTATATCCCACTTGGTTTGGAGTATGGGCTATGTGTCAACTCC
>JANIIA010055480.1:0-11149 GCA_027478495.1 Erythroxylum alaternifolium
TCAGCTGAGATTCCAGATTTTGAGGATGACCTAGTTAGGAGTTTGTATTGTTTTTGGCATAGTACATGTATTAGGATGTTCATATGTACAGACTGTACACATATGTATATACAGGTGTTTTGGAGTAATGATAAGAGGATTTTGGTTTTAAAAATTTGTGAATTTCAATTACCGGTTCTTATTCTTTTAAATGTATGTGATGCCATGTGGAGTTCGATAGTAATTTCATGTAGTGCTCCAGTATCTTAGGTTATGTGTCGGAATGACCCACGGGCGCTCCGGTACATACTTTAGGGTAATGGGGTGTTACATTTTGCCCATCGAGGGTGCCTAGTGATTGTCCCATTGGGATGTTTTGCCCACCGAAGGTGTCTAGGGACCATGGGAACTGGCTATTTTACCCATCAAAGATGTCCAACAGATTGTTTTTCTGAACGAAGGTACCCAACCAGCTATTTTTCCACCAAAGGTGCCTAGTAAACAAGCCAATAGGCTGTTTTGCCCACCGAATATGCCTAGTGATCGTGCCAACGGGCTGTTTTGCCCATGGGGGGTGCCTAGCGACCGTCCCATTTTGATGTTTTACCCACCGAAGATGCCTAACGACCATGCCAACAGCCCATTTTGCCCACTAAGGGTGCCTAGCGATCGTCTCTTTGAGATGTTTTGCCCATCCAAGGTGCCTAGTGACCTTGCCAACTGGCTATTTTGTCCTGTGAGGGTGCCTAGCGATTGTGCCAATGGGATGTTTTACCCAACTAGCTGTTTTCTCCAACGAAGGTGCCAACAGCTTGTTTTGCCCATCGAGGGTGCCTAGCGACCATGGCATTGGGATGTTTTGCTGACTGAAAGTGCATACCGACCATGTCAATATGTTGTTTTGCCTATTAAAGGTGCCTAGCAACTGTCCCAATAGGATGTTTTGCCGACCCAAGGTACCTAGAGATTGTGTCAACAGGCTGTTTTACCCACCGAGGGTGCCGAGTGACCGTCCTATTAGGATGTTTTTCCCACCGAAGGCGCCTAGCGACCCAACCAATAAGCTATTTTACCCATCTAAGGTGCCCAACGAGTCGTTTTTCCTACCGATGGTGCCTAGCAATTGTGCCAACGAGTTATTTTACCAACCAAAGGTGCCCTACGGGTTGTTTTTCCCACCAAGGGTGTGCCAGTGGGCTATTTTTTCCACCGACTGTGCCTAATGACCGTGCCAACAAACTATTCTGACCACCAAAGGTGTGCAATAGGCTATTTTTCCCAAAAAAGTGCCTAGTGCCGTTGCAAACGAGTTGTTTTGCCTACCAAAAGTTCTTAGCGATCATGTCGACAGGCTATTTTGCCCAACGCTACCAATGGTTTATTTTGCTTACATAAGGTGCCTCACGGCCGTGCTAATGGGACGATTTTTCTATGAAATGTGGCTAGTGACTGTGGCAATGAATTGTTTTACCCATCGAAGGTGTGCCAACGGGCTGTTTTTCTCACCAAAGGTGCCTAACATCCTTCCTAACAGGTTGTTTTACCCATCGAAGGTGCCCAGCGGGCTATTTTTCCCGCCGATTGTGTCATGCAACCGTGCCAGCGGGCTGTTTTGCCCATAGAAGGTGACTTGCGGCAGTTCCAACAAGCTATTTTCCCACCAAAAGTGAATAGTTACCATTCATATAGGCTATTTTACATATCGAAGGTTGCCAACCACCATGCCAACGGGCTGTTTTTCCCACAAAAGGTGCCTAGAGACCGTGCCAATGGGCTTTTTTCCACACCGAAGATGCCTAGTGACCGTTCCAACGGACTGTTTTTCCCACCGAAGGTCCCTAGTGACCGTAACAATAGGATGTTTTGCCCAACTGGTTATTTTTCCCAACGAAGGTGCCAATAGGCTATTTTGCCCATTGAGGGTGCCTAGCGACCATGCCATTGAGATGTTTTGCCGACCGAAGGTGCCTAGCGACTGTGTCAATTGACTGTTTTGCCCATTAAAGGTGTTTAGCAACTGTCCCATTAGGATGTTTTCCCCACCAAGGGTGCCCAGTGACTGTCCCAGTGGGATGTTTTGCCTACAAAAAGTGCCTAGTGACCGTGGTAACAGGCTGTTTTACCCATCGAAGATGCCCAATGGATTGTGTTTTCCCAACGAAGTTGCCCAACTGGCTATTTTTCCACCAACTGTGCCCAGTAAACATGCCAACAGGCTGTTTTACCCACTAAATTAGCCTAGTGACCATGCCAATGGGCTGTTTTACCCACCGAGGGGGCCTAGCGACCGTCCCATTGGGATGTTTTGCCCACCGAAGGTGCCTAGCGACTGTGCCAATAGGCTATTTTACCCACTAAGGGTACCTAGCGGCCGTCCGTTTGAGATGTTTTGCCCACCCAAGGTGCCTAGCGACCTTGCCAACTGGCTATTTTGCCCTCTGAGGGTGGCTAGCGATCGTGCCAATGGGATATTTTGCCCAACTGCCTGTTTTTCCCATCCAAGGTGCCAACAGACTATTTTGCCCACCAAGGGTACCTAGTGACCATGCCATTGGGATGTTTTACTGACCATGTCAACGAGATGTTTTGCCCATTGAAGGTGCCTAGCAACTGTCCTATTAGGATGTTTTGCCTACCCAAGGTGCCTAACAACCGTGCCAACAGCCTGTTTTACCTACCGAGGGTGCCAAATTATTATCCCATTGGGATGTTTTGCTCACCGAAGGTGCCTAGTGACCCAGCCAGTAGGCTATTTTACCTATCTAAGGTACCCAACGGGTCACTTTTCCCACCGATGTTACCTAGTGACCATGCCAACGAGTTGTTTTACCGCCCGAAGGTGCCCAACGGGCTATTTTTCCCACCAAACGTGTGCCAATGGGCTGTTTTTTCCATAATTGTGCTGCCAACAAACTGTTCTGCCCACCAAAGGTGTGCAATGAGTTGTCTTTCCTAAAAAAAGTTCCTAGTGCCTTGCGAATGGGTTGCTTTGCGCACTAAAAGTGCCTAGCGATCATGCCAACGGGTTGATTTGCCCACCGATACAAATGGGTTATTTTGCCTATATAAGGTCCCTCGCCACCGTGCCAACGGGACGATTTTTTTTATGAAATGTGTCTAGTGACCGTGTCAACGGACTGTTTTGCCCATCGGAGATGTGCCAACGAGCTATTTTTCTGACCAAAGATGCCTGGCATCCTTCCTAATGGGTTGTTTCACCCATCGAAGGTGCCCAATGAGCTATTTTTCCCATTGAGGGTGCCATACAACCGTGCCAACAGGCTATTTTGCCCACAAAAGGTTACTTGCGACCGTTCCAACAGGTTGTTTTCCCACCAAAGGTGAATAGTGACTGTTCGTATAGGTTGTTTTACACATCAAAGGTTGCTAGACAACATGCCAACGGGATGTTTTCCCTACAGAAGGTACCTAGAGATCGTGCCAATGGGCTTTTTTCCACACCGAAGATACCTAACGACTGTGCCAATAGACTATTTTTTCCACCGAAGGTGCCTAGTGACCGTACCAACAGGTTAGTTTGCCAACTGTAGGCATGTAAACAGGCTATTTTACCCACCAAATGTGCCTATGGACTGTGCCAACAGGCTGTTTTGCCCACCAAAGGAACCTAGCGATCGTGCCAACAGGCTATTTTTCCACCAAATGTGCACCACGAACATGCCAACTGGCTATTTTACCCACCGAAGATGCCTAGCAATTGGGCCAATGAGTTGATTTTCCCACTCAAGGTACCTAGCATAGTTCCAATGGGTTGTTTTACCACCGAAGGTGACTAGCGACCATTTCAACATGTTGTTTCCTAATCGAAGGTGCCCAATGAGCTATTTTTCCACCAAAGGTGCCTAGTAAACGTGCCAACGGGCTATTTTTCCAACCTTGGGTGCCTGGCGACTGTGCCAACTAGCTTTTCTACCCAACGAAGTTTACCAACGGGTTTTGCCCACCAGAGGTGCCAAAGTCACATACCAACGGGCTATTTTGCCCACCGAAGGCATGCAAACGGATTGTTTTACCCATCGAAAGTGCGCCAATGTACTTTTTTTCCACCAAATATGCCTAGCGATAGTGCTAACAAACTACTTTTCCCATTGAATGTGGGCCAACTAGCTACTTTTTCCTATAAAAGGTGCCTAGCGACTTGGGCAACGGCTATTTTGCTAACCGAAGGCAAATAACGACCGTGACAAAGGGTTATTTTGTCCACTCAAAGTGCATAGGGACCAAGCCGACGGGATATTTTGCCCACCGATGGGCTATTTTACCCACCAACGGTGCCCAACAGGTTGTTTTTCCCATAAAAAGGGCCTAGCGGCTGTACCAATGGGCTGTTTTTCTCACCAAGGTTGCCAAATAACCATGCCAAGGTATGTTTTCCCATCAAAGCTGCCGAGCAACCGTGCCAACGGGCTATTTTACTTAGCCACCGTGGCAACAGACAGTTTTTCACTCCAAAAATGAGCCAACGGGTTGTTTTAGCCATTGAAGGTGGGTAGCGACTATGCCAACGTGTTGTTTTACCCCCCAAAGGTGCCCAATGGGCTTCCCACAAAAGGTGCCTAGTGACTGTACCAATGAGTTGTTTTGCCCACTAAAGGTGCCTACTGACCATGATAATGGATTGTTTTTTCCATTGAATGCGTGTAGCAACCATGCTAACGGACTATTTTGCCCACCGAATGTGTGCCAATGGGTTGTTTTTCCCACCAAAGGTGCCTAACCATTGTGCCAAAAGGCTAATTTGCACACCAAAGGTGCCCAATGGGCTGTTTTCCCCACCGAAGGTGCCTAGCCACCGTGTCAACAGGCTTTTTGTTCACCGAAAGTGCCTTACAACCATGCCAACAGGTTGTTTTCCCATCGAAGGTTCCCAATAGGTCGTTTTTACCACCAAAGGTGTGTAGCAGCCATGCCAACGAGATGTTTTTCCCACCGATGGTGCCTAAGAGGCTATTTTTCCCACCGAAGGTGCCAATGTGGCTATTTTGCCCACTGAACGTGCCTAGCGACAATGCCAACGAGTTGTTTCGCCCAACGAGGGTGCCTAACGACTGTGCCAATAGGCTATTTTACCCACTGAAGGTGCCTAGCAATCATGCCAATGGGCTGTTTTGCCCACCCAAGGTGCCTACCAACCTTGCCAATAAGTTGTTTTACCCATCAAGGGTGTGTAACGACTGCGTGAACGGGCTATTTTGCCCACCGAAAGTGCCTAGCGACTGTTCCAACATAATGTTTTACGTGCAGAAAGTGCCCAATGGGTTTTTTGCAAACCGATGGCGCCTAGCTATCGTTCCAACGAACTATTTTCCCATCGAAGGTGTGCCAACATGTTGTTTTCCCATCAAAGATGCCTAGTGACTTTGCCAACGAGCTGTTTTGCCCACCGAAGCTGCCCAACGGGCCTTTTTTCCTATCGAAGGTGCCTAGTAACCATGCCAAGGGGATGTTTTACCCACCGAAGGTGCCCAACAGGATATTTTTCCTACCAAATATGCCTAGCGACCATACCAACGGGCTATTCTTCCCCCAAAGGTCTGCCAACGAGCTATTTTTCCCACCGAAAGTATGGCAACGAACTGTTTTTCCCACCAAACGTACCTAATGATACGGTCAATGAAATGTTGTCCCTACTGATGGTAAGCCAACAACTCATTTTTCCCACTGAAGTTGCCTAGTGACTATGGCACTGGGCTGTTTTGCCAACTAAAGATGGGCAACATATTGTTTTTCCCACCGAAGATGCCTAATGACCTTGCCAACGGGGTATTTTGCCCACCAAAAGTGCCTAACGACTATGTCAACATGTTGTTTTACCCATCGATGCTAATGGACTGTTTTGCACACCCAAAGTGCCTAGCGACCGTGCCAATGGGCCATTTTTTCTACTGAATGTCCCTATTGATCGTGCCAATGGACTGTTTTATTCGCTGAAAGTGTGCCAACGGGCTGTTTTTATCACCAAAGGTGCCTAGTGTCCCCTTCGACGGGCTATTCTGCCCATCGAAGGTGCCCAATGGGCTATTTTTTCCAACGAATGGGCGTAGGACCATGCCAACGGGCTGTTTTATGCATCAACGGTGCCCAACAGACTATTTTCCCTACTAAACGTGCCTAGTGACCACACCAACGGGTTATTTTAGCCACCAAAGAAGCATAGCAACTATACCAATTGGCTGTTTTGCCCACCAAAGGTGACTAGTGACTGTTCCAACGGGCTATTTTCCAACTGAAGGTGACTAACGATTGTTCTAAGGGGCCGTTTTCCCACCTAAGGTGGCTAACAACTATGCCAACAGGCTGTTTTACCCACCAAGGTGCCCAACAGGCTGTTTTTCCCATCGAGGGTGCCTAGTAATTGTGCCAATAGGCTGTTTTGCCCACCGAAGTGCTTAGGAATTGTGCCAATGGGCTGTTTTTCCCACAGAAGGTATGACAACAACCTGCTTTTCCGACCAAAAGTGCTTAGCGACCGCACTAACGGGGCTTTTTGCCTAACAAAGATGGGCAACAGCCTATTTTTCCCACAAAAGTTGCCTAGACACTGTGACAATAGGCTATTTTGCCCACTAAAGGGGCCCAACTGATTGTTTTCCCACTAAATGTCCCTAACGAATGTGCCAACGAGTTATATTTCCCGATTAAGGTGCCTAGCGACCGTGTCTACGGGGAGGTTTGCCCACCGAGGTCGCCTAGCGACCATGCTAATAGGGTCTTTTTCTAGTCAAGGGTGCCTTGTGATTGTGCCAACGGGCTGTTTTGCCCATCAAAGGTGCCTAGTGACCATGTGAAGGGGTTTTTTTCCCATCGAAGGTGCCCAACTGGCTGTTTTTCCCACTAAAAGTACCTAACGACTGTGTCAATGGGCTATTTACCCATCAATGGTGCCTGGCGACTGTTCCAACAGGTTATTTTTCCCGCGAAAGGTGTCCAAAGGACTATTATTCCAACCGAAGGGGCCGAGTGATCCTACGAACGGGTTGTTTTGCCCACCAATGCTACCTAGCGACTAAATCAACAAGCTGTTTACCCACCAAATGTGCCCAACAGGCTATTTTTCCACTGAAGGTGTCTAGCAATCATACAACTGGGTTGTTTTGCCCACTGAAGGTGTGTCACTGGGCTATTTTGCTTATAAAAAGTGCACTAACAAACCATTTTTTCAATTGAATGTGCATAGTGATCATGCTAACAGACTGCTTTGCCCATTGAAGGGGTGCTAATAGGCTATTTTTCCATTGAAGTTTCCTAGCGACCATCCCAACTGGTTGTTTTACCCAATGAAGGTGCCCAAGAAGCTATTTTTCCTACCGAAAGTGCCTAGCGACCTTGCCAACAAGCTATTTTTCCCATCAAGGGTGGCCAGAAACCATGCCAACAGGCTATTTTTATGATCGAATATTCCTAGCGACCATGCCAACGTGCTATTTTTCCACCAAAGGTGCCTAACGACCGTGCCAACGGGCAGTTTTACCCATCGAAGGTGCCGAATGGGCTATTTTTCCACCGAAGGTGCCTAGCGTCTGTAACAATAGGTTATTTTGCTCGACGAAGGAGCCCAATGGGTTACTTTTCCCACATAAGGGGTCTAAAAGTCGTGCCAACAGGCTGTTTTACCCACTGAAGGTGCCTAGTGACTGCGCCAATGGGTTGTTTTTCTCACCAAAGTTACCCAACGGGCTGTTTTTCCTACTGAGGGTGCCCAGCAACCGTGCCAATGGGTTGTTTTGCCCAACAAAGTTGACTAGTGACTGTTCCAACAGGCTGTTTTCATATCGAAGGTGACTAACGATTTTTCTAAGTGACCGTTTTCCCACCTAAAGTGGCCAGCAACTGTTTCAATAGGCTGTTTTACCCACTAAAGGTGCCCAATGGGCTATTTTTTCCATCAAGTGTGCTTAGTAATTGTGCCAATGGGCTATTTTGCCCACCGAAATGCCTAAGATCTATGCCAACGGGTTGTTTCCCCATCGAAGGTGTCCAGTGATAGTGCCAACGGGCGGTTTTACCCATCGAAGTGTCAAACGAGGTTTTTTTCCTATCAAAGGTGCCTAGCGATGTGCTAAAGGGTTGTTTTGCCTATGGAAGTTACGTAGTGGGTTACTTTTCCCATCGAAGGGGCCTAATGATTGTACCAACGGGCTGTTTTACCCACCGAAGTTGTCAACAGGCTGTTTTTCCCATCGAGGGTGCCTAGCGATCGTGCCAAAGGTTGTTTTGCTCACTGAAGGTGCCAAGTGATCGTGCCAACAGGCTGTTTCACCAAAATTGTGCTAATGGGTTATTTTAGCCATTGAAGGTGCCTGGCAACTGTGCCAACGAGCTCTTTTGCCTAACAAAAGATCCTAGAAACTGTGCCAACTAGTTATTTTGACAGTGCCTAGTGACTGTGCCCGCTGACAGTGCCTAGTGACTGTGCTTATGAGGAGTTTTGCCCACCAAGGTTACCTAGCGACCATGCTAACAGGGAGTTTTTCCAGTTGAGGGCGCCTTGTGACTGTGCAATGGGCTGTTTTGCCCACCAAAGGTGCCTAACGACCATGCGAAGGGGTTTTTGCCCATTGAAGGTACCCAACTGTCTGTTTTTCCAATTAAAGAGCCTAACGACCATGTCAATGGGCTGTTTTACTTGTCGAAGGTGCCTAGCGACCGTTCCGATGGGCTATTTTTCGTATGAAAGGTGCCTAAGGGATTATTTTTCCCACCGAAGGGGCCTAACGGTCATGTCATCAGGTTGTTTTGCCCACCAATGGTGCCTAGCGACTTTGTCAACAAACTATTTTACCCACTAAAGGTACCCAATGGGTTGTTTTTCCCACTGAAGGTGCCTAGCGATCATACCAATGGGTTGTTTTGCCCACCGAAGGTGTGCCAATGTGCTATTTTGCCTACAGAAAGTGCACCAACAGGCCATTTTTTCCATTGAATGTGCCTAGTGATCGTGCCAACGAACTATTTTCACCATTGCAGGTGTGCCAATAGGCTATTTTTCCATTGAAGTTTCCTAAGGACCGTCCTAACTGGCAATGTTCCCACCGAAGATGACTAGCGAGTTGTTTTTCCCACCGAAGGTGCCTAGCTACCTTGCTAACAAGCTGTTTAACCCACCCAAAATGCCCAACGGGCTGTTTTTCCCGTCGAGGGTGGCTAGAAACCATGCCAATAGTTTCAAATCGAAGATTCCTAACGACCATGCCAACGGGCTATTTTTCCACAAAAGGTGCTTAGTGATCGTGCCAACGGGCATTTTTACCTTTCGAAGGAGCCCAATGCGCTATTTTTCCACCGAAGGTGTCTAGCAACAGTACCAACAGATTGTTTTGCCCGTCGAAGGTGCCTAGTGGGTTATTTTTCCCATTGAAGGGACTTAATGGCCGTGCCAAAAGGTTGTTTTGCCCACCTAAGGTGCCTAGCCACCATGCCAACGTGCTGATTTTGCTAGCCAAGGTGCCTAATGGGCTATTTTTCTTACTTAGGGTGCCTAGCAATCGTGCCAAAAGGCCGTTTTGCCCACCAAAGGTGACTAGCGATCGTGCCAACGTGCTGTTTTCCCACCAAAGGTGTCAAATGATTTTCTAAGGGACTGTTTTCCCACCTAAGGTGGCTAGTAACTGTGTCAACAGGCTGTTTTACCCACCAAAGGTGCCCAACGGGCTGGTTTCCCATCAAAGATCCCTAGTAATTATGCCAATGGTTTGTTTTGCCCACCGAAGTGCTTAACTATGCCAACAGGCTGTTTTGCCCGCCAAAGGTATGACAACAACCTATTTTTCCCACCAAAGGTGCCTAGCGATCGAGCCAATGGGCTATTTTTCCCACCAAATGAGGGCAACGAGCTGTTTTCCCACAAAAGGTGTCCAGCCACTATGTCAACGAGATATTTTTCCCACCAAAGGTGCCCAACTGACTATTTTCCCACTAAATGTGCATAACAAACATGCCAACGAAATGTTTTGCCTGCTGAAGGTGCCTAGCAACTGTGCCTACGGTTAGTTTTGCCTACCGAGGTTGCCTAGCAACTGTGCTAATGGGGACTTTTACTAGTCGAGGGTGCCTTACAACTATGACAATGGGTTGTTTTGCCCACCAAAGGTGCCTAATGACCATGCGAATGGTTTTTTACCCACCGAAGGTGCCCAACTGGCTGTTTTTCCCACTAAAAGTGCCTAACGACCGTGTCAATGGGCTGTTTTACCCATCGAAGGTGCCTAGCGAGCATTCCAATAGGATATTTTTCCCACGAAAGATGCCCAATGGACTATTTTTCCCACCGAAGGGGCCTAGCAGTCTTGTCAACGAGTTGTTTTGCCCACCAATGGTGCCTAGTGATTGTGTTAACAGGTTGTTTTACCCACAGAAGGTGCCCAACGGGCTATTTTTCCACCAAAGGTGCCTATCAATCATACCCAAGGGCTGTTTTACCCACCGAAGGTGTGCCAATTGTTTTGCCTACAAAAAATGCACCAACAGGCTATTTTTCCCATAGAATGTGCCTAGTGATCATGCCAACGGATTGTTTTATCCATTAAAGGTGTGCCAATGGGCTATTTTTTCCACTGAAGCTTCCTAGAGACCATCACAATGGGCTATTTTGCCTAACAAAGGTGCCTAGCGAGCTAGATTTCCCACCGAAGGTGCCTAGCAACCTTGCCAACAAGCTTTTTAATCCACCCAAGATACGCAACGGGCTATTTTTCCCATTGAGGTTGGCAAGAAACCATGCCAACAGGCTATTTTTCCAACCGAATATTCCTAGCGACCATCCAAATGAGCTGTTTTTCCACCAAAGGTGCCTAACGATTGTGTCAACGGGCAGTTTTACCCACCGAACGTACCCAACGGGCTATTTTTCCACCAAACACGCCTAGCGACCGTACCAACAGGTTGTTTTCCAGTCGAAGGTGCCAAATGGGTTTTTTCCCACCGAGAGGGCCTAAAGGTCGCGCTAGTAAGTTGTTTTACCCGCTAATGGTGCCTAATGACCATGCCAACCGTGGTAATGAGCTATTTTGCCCACCGAAGGTGCCTGGCATGTAACATCCCCTCACCAATAGGAAGGGTATATTGGTAAATTTCCATGTTTAGGAGTGTATAAATGTATAGTGACATATGCATGCATTCATATATGCATATGAATAATAATTAGTGAATT
>JANIIA010055530.1:0-11145 GCA_027478495.1 Erythroxylum alaternifolium
TTTGTCAATGTTGAAGAAAATCAAGAGAGGCAAGAGGAGCAAGAGTAGAGGCTTTTTGAGCAAGGTTTTCAAGCAAGCGAAATAAGGTGGGTGACATTTTTATAGTTGAGTAATAAGCTATTAAAGTTTCTTTCAAATAAATGGAATTAAATGGTCTCCAACTACCTTGAAAATGTGCATTTATTGTTCTTTAAAATGGTTTGAGAATTTGCCATATGTTTTTGTATGTGAATTTTGTGAATAAATTTTGAGTGATATAGGAATGATTTCAAATTGCTCCATAATTGTTGTAATTGTGGCTTTTGGATGATTTAAGAAATAGTTATATGATTGGTATGAGATTTTGGTTGATAAAGTCTGAAATAATGATGGAATTGCATGTGAAATAGTTCATGCTCATGAAAAATAAGTTTTTCCGAAATGTGCCTTTTGGGCAATACGTTACAAGATATGAAATTCATGTTTGTGTGGGTTTGTGGTATCTATTCTGTTAAAGGCTTCCCCCGCCTGCCCGCTAGTGGCATGGAGCTCCTTCAAAGACTCCCTCATGTTTACGACTACATAAAAACTACTATATGGGATTATGTTAGTTCATTATGTTCACGACTACACAGGACCATTTCAAGAGAATGTGTTAGCTCGTTCTGTTTATGGACCACCCAAACTATGATGATGTGTTTACATGTTTTGACAAGTTTGATGAATGCTTGACTTACAGGAATTGTGAATTGGTTTGACAAGTTGAGAATTTGAAAAATATACATTTTATGGATTTTCATGAGAAATTGCTATGATTATGAGAGTTTTCAATGGTTTTGCTATTTACCGATTATAAGACTGTTATCCACGAGCTTTTAAGCTCACCCCCATTCCTTCCCATCTTCAGGCGATGATTTAGATATCGAGTGATCGAGTCAAGAGGCAAGGCATCACTCCATTTTGCATGTTTTGTTTTTTGAAGTTAGATTATGTAAAACAATGCTTTGGTCGCATTTTGAGCGATTCTAATTTTTGTAAACTTTGTATTTTGAATCATGATATAAGGGTGCTCAAAATGCCCACTAAAGCGTTGAAAAACTCTTTTTTTTAATGTTAACGAAATATATATATATATATATATTATGTTTTGTTCATGATTTCCAAAGTCATTATATTGCATTTTTAAGCTTTTCATAGAAGTAGAAATTGTGTACTGGATTCAGGAAGAAAACTGTACTAATCTAGTTAGAATTAGACAAAGTCATCTTCTGGAAAGTTGTAGCTTATCTTCTTAGCTTTCCAACGCTATAAAGTATGTAAATTTTGGATATCAAGGTTAAGAGATATGAGCATTCTAAGTGGTGATGTTGCAGAGAAGGTATTGTACATGATAGGTATGGTGAATGATGATGTTTTGTTGGTTATGATCAATGATCTTGTATGACGAATTGATTGTAAATGATTTTGAATTGGATTGGAAGTGAAGATGATGAGGAAAATGAGTATTAAAATTGAGCAACTTGCATTCCATGAGAAGATCTTGTATAAAGGATTCAAATAAGTATCTCAGTAATCAAAGGTTGGAGATTTTGTGAGATCTGTCAGTTGAAGTAATGGACTAGTCAACTATCATCATATTAGTCAACTATTCGAAGAGTTGGATAAGTAGACTAGTCGACTATCATCATATTAGTCGACTATTCGAAGAGTTGGATAACTGGACTAATCGACTATCATCATATTAGTCGATTATTCAAAAAATGGAACTAAAGGTTTCATGTAAAATGTTAGTGCTAGTCAACTATCATCATATTAGTCTACTAATCGAAGAGCAGAACTGAAAGTTTCATAGAAAATGTTAGTATTAATCGACTACACACTGACTAGTTGACTATTAGTTACAGCTGAACCAAAATTGACTTTGTTAATTGACACAAGCATCTTGAATTCATTAAGTAAAGATCATTACTCCAGAAGATTGATGGTTTTGGTGATTGACTAGTGTGGTACACGACTCTTGTGGAAGTTACGTTTTTATCCCCAAATCTTGTACAAGTGGGCTTATCATTGCTTTTGTGAGGGTATGAACATAAGAATGAATTGTCATTTATCAATTGCTCAATTATGGATGTTTGGAATGATATAAGAACCCTTCGCTCACGTGTCATGACTCCGAATGTTGGGCTTCAGAAATGGGGTCCAACAAAAAGAACATGAAAGATCAGATTTGACATAACAAAAAAGAAACAAATTTTTGTGAGATTTTCAAAGAAACAAACAAGAAAGCATAAAAGGATATGTATGAGTTCAATAGAATTAAGCCAAAGCTCTAATACCTAACCGATATGGACCCGACAAGAATGTGCTTTTGAAGCCACGAATCAAATTCAGAAAATGAATTTCCAAGACTAGTTGGATTATGTAACAACGGAAAGACCTTTAACCCGTTGCTTAGAGAACCAAGAACCAAAGGTATTGGGAAGGGATGATGCCATAAGCACTATGGAAAGGTGTTTGATAAGTCTCTCACAAGGATTTAACCTAGATGAGTTTTCAGTTCTAAGAAGAACCAAGAGTTGTGAAGAAAAACTCACTTTTCAATTCAGAATTCGTGATCCCCCTTTACAATTGTTTTTGACGGCTACTTATTCTTCTAGGTTAAAGAAACCTAACAAACCCTAACTAAGCAAAATAAGCCCAAAACAAACCAAGGTGGGCTAAAATTAACTAAATTAACATAAACAGCCCAATAGAGCAACTAAAACTCAAAATAATAAAAGTTATCCAAACAAACTAAAATCCTTGGGCTTAAATAGTTTAAATAGCACATTATCACATAAAAATACCAAAACAAGGTCCAAAACACGCAACTAAAGCCAAAAGGTCGCACTAAGCAAAGGGAGAGCAGTGTATGGGTAGATTCTAGACTCCACAGAAAGATTATCCGTTGAGGGGCCAAACGAACTCTGATTTAGATTTTCTTAAGCATTATGGAAAGCTCAAGATTTCCTCTTAAAATCTCATGAAGACCACGAACTCAAATGAAAGCTCTAAGGTGTCCAAAATTGGGCATCTTTCAAATCTATCACACCTACCAGAATGCAAAGTAGGTTGGTTGGATGCCCCACATCTAAGTCAGCCCTAGTGGCTTCTTGCTTGGTCCGCTTTTTCCATTTAGAGCCTCTTTCATTCTTCTAGCCTTTCTCTAGTTATTAGCCCTCCTCCAATGTGTAAAGGATCATCAACTTGAGCCGGACTAGATTGCTCCCTCCTTGATATGTCCTTCATGGCTTTATATCTACATGGCTTTATATCTAATCTCCATCAATGGGATTAGAGCACTATACCCTGAATATCTATATGGTAACATGTGTCAAACATTTATTAGTTTAGATATGTATGACACAAACCACATTATACATGCTAGGACTTATCCTAAACATGCCTAGGGTATAGTACTATATGACATACCTTACAGATCATTGGTCCTATATGGAGGTGGACATCATTGGGAGGGAATGATGTGTGTTAGTTACCAAGCCCTTGCATGGTAAACTAGATAGTTTGATACAAGAAGCCATGGTGGCAATGGAGATCAAGGTGCCACACGTCAAGACAAGCTTACTTTACCAATCGGACCTATTAAGTCGCATTACATCTCATTGATGACATAGCCAAAACATCTATGGAGAATTCAAGTGGAGTAGTCAAGCTTGTGATTCTTCAAGAGAGGGCATGTGGAGGGGCTAATACTTAGCCAAATTTCAAGACAAGTTCAATTATTCTTATGAGCTTAATTTAATACATTGGCCTTGTTATTTATCCTTTATTTATTAGGGCCAAAAGACTTGTTATGGACTGGGTATTCATTTGTAAGCTTGCTTTAGTTTATTTTAAGCCTCCATTAGGCCCATTCCCCTTTAGGTTTATTTAAGTTATTTTGGACTTATTTAAGTTAGTTTAGCCTAATCCTAAGTGGATTAGGATTAGATTGTGTTATTGGGGTATAACTCCAAAATTAGTTAATATTAGGCTTGTTTTTGGCGTTAAATGGCTTTATAACCTATTCCTTTTAGGGTTAGGATGTAATCAAGGGTATAATACCTTATTTTATCCTTGTAAACTTCAGATTAGTTGATTAATGAAATTCATAGATATTCTCTTCAAGAAAGGCGTGTTCTTCTTATTGTTACTTTAAGGATTGCATCACTTATCAAGGCGAGTTCAATTCTTCTGTTTTCTTTGGGTTTGGGTCTCAATTTCATATAATTGGGGTTTGAACTCGCATGTTCTTAGAATAGAAAGATTGGGGATTTCATTCAATAGGATTAGGGGGTTTTAAGAACCTTTTTTTCTTGGGGTTTTTGTATCAGTTGGTATCAGAGCTTTGGCTTAATTCTATTGAACTCATACGTATCTTTCGTTGTTTTCTTTGTTGATTCCTTAGAAAAGAAAAGAAAATAAAATAAAAGAAAGAAAAGAAACGAAAAGAAATTTCAAGATTGATCAAGAAACGTCCAAGATTGTGATTCTTTGAATCTTTGTTTGTTCTTTCATTCAACATTTGTTCTATTCATTCAACATTCATATATATTGTCTTTCTTTCATTCAAGAACCTATCATGAAATGTTTTCTTTGAATCTTTTGTTCAATTTTTGGAAGTTTGGTAGATTGGGATAAAAATAAAATTAATAATAATAATAATAATTTGGTCTTGGTTTGGTGAGTTTGTCATGTTATTTTTCCTTTTTTTGTTTCTTGAATTATTTCTTATTTTGGTACCTATCTTGCTTATCTACATTGGTTTGAACAATTGTTGCACTCATAATTGTTCAATTGACACAAGAATCGTTGCCTACACTACCCTTCATCCATGTATTAGCACCTTGATTTATTTTCCATTCGTACAATATTTTGCTTCTAGATTTGTTTCATCTATTCATTTTCTTTGGTAAGGTTGTTATCTTTGTGCTCCTACTTGAATTTGTTGCTTATTGATTTCCTTGATCTTGTTGAAATGATCATAAAGAGTAACAATAAAGGAGGCACTTGAGTGGAAAAAGACAAGAGTGTGAGATTATATAGTGAAAAACCATATTATTGGTAAAACACGAGTGGGAAATTCTGTTCTAGAGAGAAACACGTAAGGGAGTGTTGTCAGGCTTCTAACGTTTTCTTGCAGGAACAAATCATGTCTCATAATAACAATAAAGATGGAAACAGTGATGGGAGTGGAGAAGACCAATGAAATACATTCTTTACTCTTGAAGCAATGCAAAATCAGTTTAAGAGAATAAATACTATGTTCCCTAAAGTCAAAGACAAGTTTGAGCAGCAAGATAGAAACTTTGAAAGACAAGATAGGCTTCTCAGAACTATTCAAGCCAAATGTTCAGGGAATAATGGGGCAAGAAGAAGGGAGAACCCTCCAGTTCATAATCATTATCACTATGAGATGGAGCAAGATGAAGATGGATTTGATGACGAGGAGTGGAATCGAGGCTGAAAAATGGAAGAGGCGATAGAGGCCGAAATAGAGGTGGTTATAGAGGAAGAACAGAAAGAGGCAGAGAGGAGGAAGAGGTGGAAAGGGTAGAAACATTAGCAGCATTAAAATGAAGATGCTACCATTTCAAGGAAGGAATAATGCAGATGCCTGCTTGGAGTGGGAAAGGAAAGTACAGATGATATTTGCCTGCCACAACTATTCTAAGGAGAAGAAGGTGAAGCTGCCAACAGTTGAGTTCTCTAATTATGCTACTGTTTGGTGGGATCAATTGACAGTTAGTAGAAGACGAACTGGAGAAGGACCGGTTGAAACCTAGGATGAGATGAAACACATCATAAAAAAAAGATTGGTGCCAAGTTACTACTATAGGGAGTTGCATCAAAAACTCCAAACATTGAGTCAAGGCATGAAGAGCATGGAAGATTACCCCAAGAAGATGGAGATAGCTATGATAATAGCTAACATAGAGGAGGATAGAGAGGCTACAATGGCTCGGTTCCTTGCTGGTCTAAATGAAGAGATAGCCAACGTGTTAGAGCTTCATCAATACTTGGAGTTGGAGGACATGGTAAGCATAGCTATGAAGATTAAGAAGCAATTGAAGGGAAAAAGCTTCAGTAAGGGCAACACCTCGAGACGTTCAAATTCTTGGTGCGCTTATATCTAATGACCAAAATCCTAGCACTAAGAAATGAAACATCAAATGTTTCAAGTGTTTGCGTTTGGATCATATGCCAACCCAATGTCCCAATAGGAAGATCATATATTTGCAAGATGGGGTAATTGAATAAGAAGATAGTGATGGAGATGATATGCCTGAGTTGGAGGATTGCAGTGATGAAGAAGTTGAGCAACCAGCCCAGGCCGAAGCATTAGTAGTGAGGCAAGCTCCCAATGCACAAGAAAAGATAGAGCTTGATGAACAAAGAGAGAACATATTTCACACTAGATGTTTAATTAAGGGTAAGATGTGTAGTTTAATAATTGATAGAGGTAGTTGCACTAATGTTGCAAGCACGGTTTTGGTTGAGAAATTGAGACTGCCTCTCATTAAGTACTCTAGTCCTTATAAGTTGCAATGGCTTAATACGTGTGGAGAGGTTAGGGTGAACAAGCAAATGCAAGTAGCATTCTCAATTGGGAGATATTCTGATGAAGTGTTGTGTGATGCAGTTCCTATGTATGCTAGTCGTTTACTATTGGGGAGACTATGGCAATATGATAGGCGTGTAGTGCATGATGGATTCAAAAATAGGTATTAATTTAAGATGGGGAAGAAACACTTCACATTGGCGCCTCTTTCACCAAGAGAAGTTTAAGAGAATCAGTTGAGACTTACAAAAGTCATGGAAGAACAGAAACTTGGAGAGGTCGAGAGTTTAAAAAGAAAAAAAGAAAAAGAGGTCATTCAAGAAAATAAGAACAAAGGCCGAACTGAGAGTAAGTGCACTAGTGAGCAAAAGAAAGAGAGTGGCGCAATCAAAAAAGGAGAGAAGAGTGAAAAGAAGAGTGGAATAAAAAATAGTGCTTTCTTTGCAAAAGAAAAAGAGTTGAGGAAGGTCATGTACACGCAAAACCCATTGGTTTGGCTTAGGTGTAAGTAGTTGTTTTATAATGATACTGACCTTGACCCTTCTTTTCCTAGTGTTGTGAAACTTGTTTTGTAGGAATACTCTGATGTCTTTCCCGATGAGTTGCCTAAGGGATTACCACCATTGAGGGGCATTGAACATCAAATTGATTTCATACCAAGAGCTCAAATTCCAAACTGCCCAGCCTATAGGAGTAATCCTGAGGAGACAAAGGAGCTTCAAAGGTAAGTGGAGGAGTTACTTCAAAGGCAGGACAATAAACAAGATAACGGTAAAGTATCGTCACCCTATTCCTAGGTTAGATGATATGCTTGATGAGTTACATGATGCTTTTTTCTTTACAAAAATTGATGTATGAGTGGTTATCATCGAATTAGAATGAAAGTAGGGGATGAGTAGAAAACAGCTTTTAAAATGAAAAATGGTTTATATGTGTGGATGGTCATGTCATTTGGTTTGACAAATGCAACTAGCACTTTCATGAGATTAATGAACTATGTCTTGCATGATTTTATTGGCAAATTTGTGGTTGTATACTTTGATGACATCCTAATTTATAGCAAAAGCCTTGATGAGCATGTTATGTATCTTAAATCTGCACTAGAAGCACTTAGGCATGAAAGACTATATGCTAAACTTAAAAAGTATTCTTTTTGTATGGATAAAGTTGTTTTTCTTGGCTTTATTATTTCTGACCGTGAAGTGAAGTTTTAGAGCCATTTTTGGCGTGTTCTTTAGGGTAAGCCGGGTAGTAAACTTTTGTTTTCTACTATTTGCCATCCTCAAACTGATGGACAAACTGAAGTGGTGAATAGAACTTTAAGTTCTCTTTTGCGTGCTGTGGTTTGTAAAATCTTAAAACATGGGAAGAATGTTTGTCATTAGTTGAATTTGCATACAATAGGAGCATACATTCTACTACTAGCTATTCACCTTTTGAGATTATTTATGGTTTTAATCCATTAACACCTTTAGATTCGTGTTCTTTACCTTTAAGTGAGATAACCAGTGCAGATAGACAAAAGAAGGCAAATTTGGTGCGCAACATTCATGAGAAGGCAAGACAGCACATAGAGAAGTGAAATGAAGCATATGCATAAAGAGTTAATCAAGGGCAAAAGTTGATGCAATTTGAACCTGGTGATTGGGTTTAGGTGCATTTCAGGCAAGAGAGATTTCCTAAGAAAAAGAAATCCAAGTTAGATCGTAGAGGCGATGGACCTTTCCAAGTCCCTAAAAAGATTAACGATAATGCCAACAAGATCGATTTGCCAGTGAGTATCAAGTATCTGCTACATTTAATGTTACTGATCACTCTCCATTTGATAATGTAGGGGCTGATTCGAGGACGAACCCTTTTGAAGAGGGAGGAAATGATACAAGAAGCCATGGAAGCAATGGAGATCAAGGTGCCACACGCCAAGACAAACTTACTTTGCCAAGCGGATCTATTACAAGGCAACGTGTAGCAAGGCTTAAACAAGCACTTCAAGGGTTTGTTCAAAGTCACATTACATCTCACCTTGATGAAAAGGCCAAACCATCCATGGAGAATTCAAGTGGAGTAGTCAATCTTTTTATTCTTCTAGAAAGGGTGTGCGGAGGGGCTAATACTTGGCCAAATTTCAAGAAAAGTTCAATTATTCTTATAGGCTTAATTTAATACATTGGGCTTGTTATTTATCCTTTATTTATTAGGGCTAAAAGACTTGTTATGGACTGGATATTTATTTGTAAGCTTGCTTTAGTTTATTTTACGCTAGTTTTGTACAACCAAGCGTGTGGGCCTAACTAGAGTGCTCCATTAGGCCCATTATCCCTTAGGATTATTTAAGTTATTTTGGTCTTATTTAACTTAGTTTAGCCCAATCCTAAGTGGATTAGGATCAGATTGCATCATTGGGCAATAACTCCTAAACTAGTTAGGATTAGGCTTGTTTTTAGCATTAAATGGGTTTGTAACATTTTCCTTTTAGGGTTAGGATGTAAGCAAGGGTATAATAGCTTATTTTATCCTTGTAAACTTCATATTAGTTGATTAATGAAATTCAGAGATATTCTCTTCAAGAAAGGCATGTTCTTCTTGTTGTTGCTTCAAAGATTGCATCACTTATCAAGGTAATCACTTGTGGCGTGTTCAATTCTTCTGTTTTCTTTAGGTTTGGGTCTCAATTTCATATAATTGGGTGAACTAACATGTTCTTAGGATAGAAAGATTGGGGATTTGATGAAGGATTAGGGGGTTTCACGAACCTTGTTTTCTTGGGTTTTCTGTATCAGATTACACTATGGTATACTAAAGGTAGGAAAAGGAAGTGATTACGAAGAGGCAAAGTGGCAAGGGTACTTAACAAAAACCACCTCGTTAGCCAGAGTTAACAAAACCTACACAATAACACATTCTATGCTCAATTTCACAATTCTAGCCCTTTTTTCTCGGTACGAAAATTGAGTTCTGAGACACATACTGAGAGTAGATGTGTTAGTTGAGTCGTACTTGACCAAATCAAGTTAAGTTAGGACTTCTGAGACATGATCAACATTGGTGATCTCTTCTTTGTGAACAAGAAACTGCTTACAGAGAGTTAAAGATTGCGTTCCTTACCACATTCACTTTAAAGAAGCAATATCAGACTTAGAATGTTGGCAATAACTACAGTTTTAAGTTCTTACAGAGATGCATACTGTAAGCTACATCAAATTCTCACTCTAGATTAGCCTATGCTCGAAAAGTACGTTGCAACTAAGGAATATATGGTGTTGCCAATACGTTTTCCTTGTAGGTTTAACAAGGAGGCATTTTAGGCACCATTGGCAAAGAGTGCTCATTTGAGCCAAAGACATTTAAGGCACCACAACTAAGATCCCTTACAATGATATTTATGCATTCACTGTTCAATCACACAATTAGTAGGACAGGTTTTACTACTAGTATAGTGGGTAAAATGTATATTGATGGAGAACTATGGGTATGTGAAAGACAAGAAGAGAAGTGTACATGGTGTGATCCACCTTAAGGAAGCCTAGGACATGATTTGCTTGCAAAAGGAGGATTAGGAGCTGAAATTGGAACAGATTTGAAGTCTGAATGTCCAAGGCAAGGGGTTGAACGAAATTCCCATATCAAAGGCCCATCATTCAAGTCTAATGTTCCTAAAGATCCATTACAAGATGTTGGAGGCCCAATGACAAGAGCTAGGGCCAAAGCAATGAAGCAAGCAATGAATTGTTTGATCCAAGACCTTTAAGAGATAGAAGCCATGTTGTTGATTCAGATTTCATCTCATAAAGGTCCAAGAGGCAGTGCCTTACTCCTTGAAGCCCAACATGAAGTGTCCAAAGGTCCACATGAAATCCAATTGGGAGAATTAACTTAAAATACCATGTGACAACCATTTGCCACTTAAAATAAGGAGAAGGACATGATCTATAAGGTCCGATATGTTTAAATTATGTTTTAATTAGTTTCCTTTTTGTTTTCCTTGAAAGAAGGTCATTCGGTCAACACCTTTATAAGTTTATTTTGTTTCCTTTTAGGGATTGATTTGTTTCCTATTATTTTTAGTTTCTTCTTTAGGACATTAAGTTAGGAAGCTTTCCTATAAATAGGCACCCTCTATGTCTTTTGGAAGGGATTTTCACTTAGAAATACTATTGAGTATTATTAGGAGCATTCTTGCTTTCTTCATATTCTTTGAGAATACTTGACTTATCAAAGGAGTGGTCTTCCTTTATGGCATCCCAAGTTAGAGTTCTAAGGGACAAGTTCTCTTAGGGTTCTTACCATTGACCAACATTCTTGCTAGGGTTCTAAGAGACAAGTTCTCTTAGGGTTCTTTCCACTGACCAACATTCTTCTAACCCCTTTTCTGCTTGTGTTCTATTTCTATCTTTTCAAATTTGTTTCTTGTGCTTCTGTGTGTCTTTGATTCTAGTCGTTCCTGGGCATAGTTCCATCTTGTTGAAGGTTCTCTAGGACAAGTTCCTATTGGGTCTCCCATCATTTGGTATCAGAGCGCTTTGGTTGCTAGATTTCAAATAACTATCCTTTTGTTGTTTATTTTC
>JANIIA010055550.1:0-11144 GCA_027478495.1 Erythroxylum alaternifolium
AAAACTACTAAAGGATTAATTTCTTACAAAACTAACATCTTTATATTTTTGTTACAGATAAATGGAAGGAAGTTCAACTACTTCTGATCAAACTACTTCAGGAAGATATAATGATCCAGCTTGAGCTCATGTTACATTAGTCCCAGGTATGAAGAATCATATAATTTGCTTATTTTATAACAAGCATTTGAAAGATGGAGGAATCACCCGATTGAAAAAATATTTTTAACTGGGGTTAAAAGAGATGTGAAGTGGCAAATGGAAACATTGCTTAAAGAATATCAACATGAAAAAGATAGAAGGGAAATGTTGAATTTTGAAATTGGTAGTGGAAGTTCGTTTTCTAGTTTTCATGGTGATTGTAGAAATATTGAAGGTGGTAGTGGTAGTGGTGATAGTGGTACTGACAGTGTTCCATCTCAAACCCAAGAAGAAATACCTGAACTTGATGTGAGGAAGAAAAGAAGGCAAGTGACTAATTTCTTTGCATCACGAACAACTGCTAGAGCCCAACCTTCAATTCGTAGTACCATGCAATCAAGAGATGCGACTCACAATGTCGATATGACAGTAGCTAGATGGTAATATGATACAGGTTCACCATTCAATGCTTCTCAATCTTATTATTGTCTACCTATGATGGATGCAATAGCCTCTTATGGTCCGGGATACAAAGATCCTTCGATTGATGACTTAAGAGGTAAATTTTTGAGTTGTTCTGTTTCTAAAATTAGAAGTTATTTGGCTGAAAGAAGAGTTAAATGGGGTAATTATGGATTTTCAATCATGTGTGATGGTTGGACAAATAGGAGACAAGAGCCTATTATAATTTTTTTGGTTTATTCTACAAATGATTCTATATTTTTGAAATCTATTAATGCTTCTGGCCTTATTAAAAATACTGAGACTTTGTTTGGGATATTTGATGAAGTTATGAATGAAGTAAGGTCAGAAAATATTGTTCAGTTTACTACTGATAATGATTCTGCTTATAAAGCAGTAGGAAAAATGTTGTAGAATACGTATAATTCTTTTTTTTTGGACTCCTTATGTTGCACATTACATTGACTTAATGTTGGAGAATATAGGGGATCCTAGGTATTTTCCCGTTTTTGATGAGACTATGCAGAACGCTAAAAAGGTGACAAAGTTTATTTATAATCGTGTATGGGTATTGAATTTAATGAGAAAGAAATTTACCAATGGTAGAAATTTGTGTTGTTCTGCTGTGACAAAATTTGTAACAAATTTCTTATAACTTCAATCTTTTGTTTCGATGAAGAAAGAGTTAAAACAAATATTTACAAGTGATAAGTGGATTGCATCTCAGCATGCTAGGTCTAATGCTAAAGTGAAGGTTTGTGATATTATATTGAAAGATAGAGAATTTTGGTCTCAATGTCAATTTGTTATCTGAGTTTGTGAGCCTTTAGTGAGAGTGCTTTGCTTGGCTGATAGTGAAGAAAAGCCAACAATGGATTATATTTTTGATGCTATGGAGAGAGCGACGTAAGCAATCAAGGCCAATATGAAACATAGGCCTTCTTTGTACACACCATATCTTTCAATCATTAATGAGAGAACGGAAAGATAACTTTCTTCTCTGTTGTTTGCAGCTGAGGCATTTTTAAATCCTAGTGCTTATTTAGATTGGATCTTAATAAACAAGCTGAAGTTAATAGAGGAATGCTTTTAACTATTACAACAATTGTTAACATTGACGCGATACAAGATTTGTTAAGCTCACAAATAGAGCTTTATAAGTTGTCTTATGGGAATTTTAGAATGTCGATTGCTATTCGACAAAGAGGAAAACTTTCTCTAGGTATTAGTTATTTCTTTTTTCTTATTTGTTGAAAATTAATTATCACTTTATTTTGTGTATAACGCTATTTTTATTATCTTATAACTTATAGTTTCTTGGTAGGATCAATTTGGAAATGGTATTCCAGAATTGAAAAGGTTTACAATTCAGATTTTAAGTCAATGTATGAGTGCAACAGGCTGTGAACGAAAATGGAGTACATTTGAACTTATCTACTCTAAAAAAAGGAATAGATTGGAGCATACGAGGTTAAATGCCTTGGTTTCTGTTCGATACAATTTAAAACTTCAGGAAAGATATGTTATTATTATTATTAATTTCGATATAATTTCTTATAATTTTCTAATAATTAAATTATATCCCATTTTTTGTGATTATTGAAAATGGAAATTGTTTTATGAATGTTTTGTTGGACATGGAAATTGTTGGGAATTGTTGGAAATGGAAATTGTTATATGAATGTTTTGTGATTCTTAGAAATGAGAATTGTTGGAACTTGTTGAAAATGGAAATTATTTTATGAATATTTGTAATTATTAGAAATAGGAATTGTTGGAAATGGAAATTGTTTTATGAATGTTTTGTGATCGTTGGAAATGAAAATTGTTGGAAATGAAAATTATTATATGAATGTTTTGTGATTATTAGAAATGAGAATTGTTGGAAATTGTTAAAAATGAAAATTATTTTATGAATGTTTTGTGATTATTAGAAATGAGAATTGTTGGAATTGAAAATTGTTTTATGAATGCTTTGTGATTGTTGGAAATGGAAATTATTGGGAATTGTTGGAAAAAGAAATCGTTGGAAATTGTTGGAAATGAGAATTGTTTTATGAATTTTTTGAGATTGTTGAAAATGGGAATTGTTGGAAATGGAAATTATTTTATGAATTTTTTTTGATTGTTGGAAATGAGAATTGTTGGAAATGGAAATTGTTTTATGAATGTTTTGTGATTGTTGGAAATGAGAATTGTTAGAAATTGTTGGAAATGGAAATTACTTTATGAATATTTTGTGATTTTGGAAATGAAAATTGTTGGAAATTGTTGGAAATGGAAATTATTTTATGAATGTTTTGTGATTGTTAGAAATGAAAATTGTTGGGAATTGTTGGAAATGGAAATTATTATATGAATGTTTTGTGATTGTTAGAAATGAAAATTATTGGGAATTATCGGAAATGAAAATTGTTCTATGAATGTTTTGTGATTGTTGGAAATGAGAATTGTTGGAAATTTTTTAAAATAAAAATTGTTATATGAATGTCTTGTGATTGTTAGAAATGAGAATTGTTGGAAATGAAAATTGTTTTATGAATTTTTTGTGATTGTTAGAAATGAGAATTGTTGGAAATGGAAATTGTTTTATGAATGTTTTGTGATTTTTGGAAATGGAAATTATTTTATGAATGTTTTGTGATTGTTGGAAATGAAAATTGTTAGAAATTGTCGGAAAAGATATGTTATTATCATTATTATCATTATTATTTTCGATATAGTTTCTTATAATTTTCTAATAATTAAATTTTGTTGTTTACTAGGAATTTTAATAGTACAAGTAGTTCAACTGATCCAATTTTCATTGATAATATCGATCTTTTGGTATATTGAGTTTTTAAAGAATCAAATTTGGTAGATGTCAATGACTTAGAAGATAATCTTGGATGAGAAAGTATTGACATGTCATTTGGTGCATTAAATTTGAATTATAATGATGGTGAAGCTCCTCTTAATGATGAGGATTTTATACCAAATGATAACTAGGGTCAGTGTAGTTATAGTGAGTATCCTCCCGTTGACGATTGAATTTCATTCAAGGTTATTTTTTGCTCTTCTTTTAATATTACTTATATTTGATGTTTATCAATTTATGTTAAATTATATACATATATTATGTAATTGTAAATATTTTTGTTTTAGGTTTAACTTCAACTTGATTGTTTCCTCGTATTATAATAGTTAAGGATATTTATTATTTTTTATTGGGATGTTTTGATGTAATTATTATTTATTAAAATGATGAAATTATATTATTGTAATATTTTAAATACTTTGCATTATTCTTATTTTTATATTTGTATTATGATGTTTATCTTTTTTATATTAATTGTGGTTATTATTTACATATGAAATATTTAAAAATTATTGTTATTTCATATTAAACTATTAATTGTGATTATTATTTATTATTATAATTTTTGGAAACAAAGTTGAAGTAAACATGTAAAGTATACAGTATACAACTTTACAATATGCCAATGAACTATTTTGCAAAATTTAAAAAATTTTATGGACTATTTTATAAATTTAAAAAATTATCTAAAGCGGTACCTAATATTGACATGTACTGGTACAGTAGCGTATCAAAACTCAATCTAATACCAAAACAGATATGGTATTCACAACTATAGTGGTCGTCAAAGAAAACCAAGGGAGAGACACACCACTAAAGGTGAAACTAGCGAAAATGCCAGTTTTTGTTTAAGTGAAGTGTTTCACAAATAGAGAGCAGAGGATGAAGAGGGAGCGAGGCTTTTGTAATTAATTAATTATTTTTCTTATTGTTTAATTTTATTTTATTAAAACTTGATGTAGATTTGGCATGACACATGCTTCCTACGTGCGTTATAACATTAGCTGACATGATTTGTCACGTTAGTACTATTAATAGAGAAATTAACATTAAATTATTTTTGCAAAAAATTGAAAGATTTAGTATTTTATTATTACCTTTTAAACTTTATATTATAATTACAAAATTATGTAAAGAATTTTTATAGTAATCAGCTTTTTTAATAATGTTATGCTACTTTATATTTTTTAACTTTGACTTGGTAAGCGTAGATTGATTCTTGGATATGTTAAAAATGTTGATGCTTCCAATAATAAAAACATCCATTGAGCACCAAATGGAGATGATATTGTTTGATGCGTCTTCATAGTATCTTAATCCCTTCCAAATGCAACAAGTGCAAGAACTAGTGTCGCGAAATATTTCTTGTTAATCTGAGTCAGATAAGAAGATGATGATATGCAATAAAAAGCTACGGCAACAGAGAGAACTCAATATATTTGCTATTAAGTTTATATTTTTTCTCTTTGATAAAAGTTAAAAGATTATTAAAGTAATTTTTCACTTGAAAAAATTTAGAATTGATATTTAAAAAGTACTTACTTCAGAAAATTTTAACTTTTAACCTTACTATTATATATGTTCTAAATTAAAATTAAATTAAATCAATAGTGATAAAATTTCATATTTAAACCTTATGAATAATAACAGTAATAATAGATAATGCAATATTTGACAAATTCAAAGAAATAATTATGCATTAATAATATATTTTAAAAATTTATATTTTATCTAAAATTTTATTTATTTGAGTGATAATTATTTATAGTTGATACATGTGAGTCATTATTATTTGTTTTCATATTCCTCTTTTGACACTGTTATGTCTTGGGTCAAATTGAGCTAAAACAAAATCGATAAAGACTATATTTAATTATAATAAATAATAAACACAACATTTAATGATTCAATACTTTAATCTTTAAAGTTTGATCAAACTATCATATTAAATTCATATTCTTTGATGCTCAACTATCAACTATTATAATATGATAAATAATAGGTTAATGATTAATATTATTTTAATTATTATATAATATTTAATAGTTTAGAGAGTTAATTTAAATAATATTAATATGATAATTATAAATTAATGAAATAATGCTTACTTATGATGAGTTGGCAGAAAAATTATTTGTTAGAAATAATAAATAAACTAAAATTTATCTGATATATATTCATATAAGTTTCAAATTTTGAATTCCAATATTCAGAGTAATCACAAGACACTAATGTTTACCTATAACGAAAGACTTTATGTGATTAAGAGTTTTAGTCTTTCAATTAAATGTTCTTATTTCAATTATTTAACTATTAAAATTTTTAATTCAATTTATGTGGCATCAAAAAGAGTTCAAACTGAAAATACAATTGAAAGAATGTGAATGTTTACTTTGAAGCTAGTCACGTCCAATTTTTGCTAAAGATATTAATGAAAATCTAATATGGAGTAATTAGTAAATTTTAAATATAATTAAAAATTTTAATGATCATAAAACTAAGATATAAATAATATTAAATTAAAACACAATTATTGAAATACATTTTTGTTATATGGATCAGTTAGTTTGTTAGAGTTTGTTACAGTTTGTTAGAGCAGCAGTTATTTCTTTTCTTTGCTGTATCTCAGCCTTTCCTCTTGTATATATACCTAACATTATTATCAATATATGTATGAAATTTTCACTCTCTAATAATTGAATATGGTATCATAGCCAACTAAGAAAGTTTTCCTCGTGAATTTTTTTTCCTTGAACTTTCTTCTTCTTAAAGCATTTTTTCCATTTCTCTGTGATTTCCTTCCATTTTCCTCCAATTTTTTTCTTTTACTTCTGATTGATGTAGTGATAATGGCAAATGAGCAAAGACAAAATAGAGGTCCATTGACGCTACATGGATAAGATAATCCAGGAGCATCTTTGGTTACAGCTCCATTGAATGGAATGAATTACATGACATGAAGTCGAGCTATGAAGATAGCTTTGGCAGCAAAAAGAAAACTAGGTTTTGTGAATGGAAAAATCAAAGAACCTTTAGAGACTGACGATGATTTTGAGGATTGGTGTGAGGTCAATGCCATGGTCATATCTTGGATCTTGAGTTCTTTATCAAAAGAACTGCAAGAATTGTTTGTGTATGCTACGTTTGCAAAAGAATTATGGGACAAACTAGAGAGGAGATTTGGAGTTTCCAATTGCCCTCTATGTTTTTAGATTAAAAGAGAAATGAGTGGGATGGATCAAGGATCTGATTCAGTCTCTGTTTATTTTACAAAATTAAGCAAGTTATGAGATGCGTTGAATGGAGTTATTTCCATGCCTCAATGCACATGTGGCTGTACATGTGGAGCAATAAAGAAGATTGAAGAACTGAATGAATCAGAGAAGATATTACAATTTCTTCTCAAATTGAGCAATGGATATGAAGCAGTGGTGAATCAAATCACTCTCATGGAGCCAATGCCAAATCTTGACAAGGTTTACTCAATGATACTCACAATTGAAAAACAAAAGGAGATAGCTGTAAAGGCAAATGAAGGAATCGAAAGTAGTGCTATGTACGCAAACAATAAGGTGAAAACCAGGCATGACTATAAGAAGCAGAAGGATAACAAGGAAGATAAATTTTGCTTTCACTGTAAGTCTGAAGGCTATACTAGGGAAACATGTTTTAAAATAGTTGGCTATCTAGATTGGTATAAAGATCTGAAGAAAAAGCAAAAGGAGAAGGTGTTTAACAGAGCCAATACAACTTATACTCCATTTGACGATGATGATTCTTTACAAGTTGAGAGCAGGCTCGACATGAAGGACTTGATTCAGAGGAAGACCATTCTTTCTTACCTAAAACCTTAAAGACATTCATACCTTTGATGAAGCAGGATCTTGTTTGCAATGTTATAGGAAATAAAATACTAATATTCATATATACGATCACTCTGTTAAATTAGTTTTAGATGATGTAAACTTGTGGCACATGAGGCTTGGCCATCCGAGTATAGCTATTATGAATAGTTGAAATCATTAATAAACGTTTCTGATTTCCAGATTGATGCATGTGATGTGTGTGCAAAGTCCAAACAAACGAGAAAACCTTTTCCTTTGAGTGAATCACATAGTGCAAATTTGTTTGAGTTACTTCATATGGATGTGTGGGGTCCCCATCATGAATCATCAATTACAGGTCACAGATTTGTTTTGATTATACTAGATGCTCATAGCAAAAGTCTTTGGACTTTTCTGTTGAAGAATAAGGCTCAAGTTCCTGCTGCGTATCTAAGATTCTTAAACCAGATAAAGACACAGTATGATCGACGTGTAAAGTTTGTGAGAACTGACAATGGCAGCAAATTTTTAAGCTCAGAATGTCAAAGCATATTTGATGATGAGGGAATTATACACCAGAAGATATGCACCTGTACCCCACAACAGAATGGCAGGGTAGAGAGAAAACACAGACAGCTGGAGAAATAGCTAAAGGTTTGCTTTATCAGTCCGGGTTACCTTCAAAATTTTGGGGAGAAGCGTTCCTACACGCTACTCATCTCATCAACAAATTACCTTCCCTAGTTCTAAAAGGAAAATCACCTTATAAGGTGTTATATGACAAAGAGCCAGATTTCAGTGTGTTGAAGGTGTTTGGCTGTCTATGCTACATCTCGAATGTTTTTCCAAGAAAAGACAAATTGGAAGTAAGGGCCTATAAAGGGGTATTTTTGTGGTATGTGGTAGGGAGTAAAGGCTATAAAGTTTATGATTTGGACACCAATGTTATAAGAGTAAGCAGAGACATCGTATTTCATGAAAACATATTTCCTTGCTTAGCAACAGATCCTGTTAGTCATTCTTTTTTTCCCTCTGACCAAACACCTTTACCTTTACCTATCACCCCCATCCAATCATCTCATTCTAACTCTAATGAATTGGCACATGCTTCTTCTGTATCTAACAATCTTGCAGGGGCGAATACAAGTGCATCACAGTCATCTATAACAGAACCAATAAGAATTACAGAAGATCAATGTGAGGGAGAAGTGAGGAGACGCAGACAAGTATGAAGACCTACTTGGCTGACTGATTTTGTCACCAATAATGTGACATGCAATCAGCACACTTTGGACTCTAATGTTGTTACACCAAATGATCACACACCCTTAACATTTCCTTACGTGCAGCAGACAAAGTTAAATTTTGAGAATGTGGCATTTTTGGCTCAAATCTCTTCTTAAAAAGAACCAAGAAGTTATATGGAGGCAAGAACTTCTCCTAAATGGGTAGCGGCCATGAATGTTGAAATTGAAGCCCTGAAGAAGAATGGGACTTGGTATATGACTGATCTTCCAGAGAATAAAACGGCTATCGATTGTAAATGGGTGCTTAAGCTTAAACTTAATCCAGATGGAAGTGTTGATAGATACAAAGCACGGTTAGTTTCCAAAGGATATGACCAGATCCATAATGTTGATTACACTGATGTTTTTTCTCCTGTGGTGAAGGTTGTGACAGTAAGTGTCTTCTTGAGCATTGTAGCAGCAAGAAATTGGTCTCTTCATCAACTGGATATTAACAACATTTTTTGCATAGAACATTAGAGGAAAACATTTATATGTTACCACCAAAAGGTTATCATGAAGGGAAGCAAAACCAAGTTTGCAAATTGGTTAAATCCTTATACGAATTGAAGCAGGCATCAAGACAATGGAACTCGTAGCTTACTTCAAGTCTAGAGTCTTACGGATTTCAGCAATCATCCCATGATCATTGTCTTTTTATTTTTCAACAAGACGAAGTGTTTTTGGTCTTGTTAGTGTATGTCGATGCCTTACTCATCAGTGGAAATTCTGAAGAGGAAATATTGAAGGTTAAGTGGGTTTTGGATGCTAAGTTCACAATTAAAGACCTCGGCCAAGCTAAGTATTTTTTGGGTTTGGAAATCACAAGATCTTCTGAAGGGATATATGTTAATCAATGGAAGTATGTTTTAGATTTACTTCAAGATACTGGTTTAGTTGGGGCAAAACCGATCAGAACTCCATTGCCAAAAGGAGTTAAGATTACGGCAAAACAAGGAAACTTGTTGGAAAATGACACAAGACCTGGAAGGCTAGTTGGGAGACTTTTATATCTGGGTTTTAGTAGGCCTGATATTACCTACGCTGTTCAGCAATTAAGCCAGTTTGTTAATACTCCGACTGATGCACATTGGCAATTAGCGATACATCTATTGAGATATTTGAAGGGAACTCCATCTACTGGAATATTTTTTCCAGTAAACAATGACTGAAGCTTCGAGCTTATCGTGATGCAGACTGGGGATCGTGCATTGATTAACGCATGTCACTTATTGGATTTTATGTTTTTCTTGGCACTAGTCCGATATCGTGGAAGACAAAGAAGTAGAAGACAGTGGCAAAAAGCTCAACTGAAGCTGAGTATCGCTCAATGGTATCGATTGTAGTTGAATTGCTCTAGCTCTCTTACATTCTTCGAGATTTTCAAATTGAACTACAGCTTCCTATTCCTCTATGGTGTGACAACCAATCCGCATTACATATTGCTTCAAATCCAGTGTTTCATGAGAGAACAAAACATCTGGATATTGACTGTCATATTGTACAAAATGAAGTATCAAGACCAGTTTGCCGATATGTTTACGAAGTCTTTACCATTTCCCCGTTTTAATCGATTGCGATCCAAGTTAGATCTTAAAGACATTCATCTTTGTGATCCAACTTGAGCGGGGGATATTGAAATACATTTCTGTTATATGGATCAGTTAGTTTGTTAGAGTTTGTTAGAGCAGCAGTTTTTTCTTTTCTTGGCTGTTTCTCAGTCTTTCCTCTTGTATATATACCTAACATTATTATCAATATATGTATAAATTTTTCACTCTCTAATAATTGAATAACAATCACTAAAATGAGTATTAAATAAAAATAGGTATAGAACAAAAGCGAATGCAACAAAGATTAGTGCTTCTTTCATCCGCTACATTTAGGAACGGTAACAAGAACTAACCTGGATTGCCTCTGGTTGATCGAATAAACATTTTGCTATTTTAGAGATCAAAGTTGGAGAGAATACTTCGAAAGGAAAATTTGCAGGAACCTAAGTGGTTGTTTGGGTTTCTTCACATCTCTGAAGCAATCTCTTTGTCTTCATTTATACCATCCATCTTGAAGATCTTACTTCATTAATAGATAAGACAAAGCAATTGTTATTATGATCAATCAAAAGAGCATAACATGATATAGGAAAACAAAAACTTCGATTTGAAAAGATCAAATTAAATCACAGTTCCACATGTCATCAGGCTTCGAAAGAGCTCTTATTGTTAAATAATATATCAAAATTTTTATGGTTGTTTAAAGTTGATATGCTTGTTTAGGACTCCCTTTTGGTTGTGTTTTTGACCTTTTCAGGAAAATAGATGTAGATGTGAAAACTAGAAAGTTAAAAGATTGACTGAATAAAGTTTTTGCATGGTTGCCGGAAACATAAGCATATGATTCAGAGGTATGAGAATGACATAAGCTGGAACTAATGACATGAAAAGAATGTTAGAAAGAAAATACATACATAAATGTGAAGCCATCTGCGAAGTCTCCAATGTTCCGACACCTAATGGGAGCATTGAACTTGAAGTAATGACTTCATTTCATTCAACTTCTTCTATCTTCACCGTG
>JANIIA010055591.1:0-11142 GCA_027478495.1 Erythroxylum alaternifolium
TGTTTAAAAAAAATTATACCGACTTTTGTTTAGTGAATGATCAGTGTTAAGTGTTAAGTGATGTGACACGCCACCCTTGCGGGGCACGGATCCGGGTATCACCTTCGATATCGGGTTCGGGTTCAGCGGGAGTTGGGGTGTTACACTTCCTCTCTAAACTTTGTGTATGTGTAGCCTTATTTTGTGTTGGTTGCAGATCATGTTATAGTGGAGTGTAGAACACAAAACGGTAGAGGTAGATTGGGCATATGTGACTCTTTGGTTATGCGTAATTTGTTGGCTGCATTTTAATCTTTGGAAAAGTTGAAAACTTTAAGAAGTTGTTCTTTGTTTCCTTCTCAAGTGTTTTCATTCGTATTGAATTTTGTTTAATCATTTGAGTTATCTATTTTGTGTTCTTTCATTATAAGATAGTTGAGAAAAATCCTCGTTGAGGTTAACACAAGTCGGTCATATTATTGGATGTTAATCACTTTCACGGGTAGTAAGGATGGGGGGTGGGGGGAGTGTCAAGGGTTAAGTGGTATCGGCTTATTAAAGCCTTTTAAAGAACAGATATCGATTCCTCAGAGATGGTGTTTAGATGCTACTTAATTTAGGTTGCTTTGTTTGAGAACCAATTTTAATGAATATAAACTGAAAAATTAAATTAAAGCAAACAACTAACAATAAACTAACGATAAAGCAAAAGTGCAGAAACTTAGAATTCAAGATTTAACAATTAGATATCACTTTTTTCCTATCTTATCCCCCTCCTACCTTGTTAACTGAATTGTGCCTCACCTAAGATGTCCTAATGTATTAATTACCTTCTTTCAAAGTGTAATTCCCTAGCCAAATTAAATGGAAATGATTAAACAATTTCTCAATCTATAGAATCAGCCTACCAATTCAACTAATTATGAAGTTATCTTATGGGTAATGAACTAATTAGCCAAGATCTATCTCTAACTAATCAATTAACTTGATGAATGTAGGTCTATAGAGAGCCAATTCTCATTGTACAGCCATACACAATTTACTCAACTCAATTTCTTAATATATTGGAAGGTATAAGCTCAACATTCATCAAAAGCATCATTCATTCAAATCAACAAAGTAGGAGTTCAAACGTAATCTCTACAAATAATTCAGCCACTCATAATGTTATTAACATCTCCAATAACCAGAAAATACATAATAAAGACGTTAGAAGAGAAAAAAAGAAATAAGAACTAGATGAAACAAGCTCCTCCTCTTTTTTGCCCAAATCTGGAGTTAATGTGCTCTTTGCCCAATTTGGAATGGAAATCTTGATTCTCTACCTCTCTCTATGCTCTAAATGTGTTTTTTAGCTCAAGGAGGCACGTTCTCATGACCCCTTTTAGCCCTAGGGATTTTTGCCCTTATATAGTCACAAGAACCGAAGAATAAGTGAAATCTACGTATCTCTTCAGGTTAGGGATCCCACAACTATGGGAATTAACATAAATCCCACGATCGTGGGTTATCGTCTTACAATTCCTCCACTTCTCTTCTCCTTTCTTGATCCCTAGCTTAATTACAAAGGTGGCCATTGTAGTATCTCATCTCTCAAATTGTGGATAGATTTAAAGTGTTAGACTATTGAGTCACATAAGTGGCATCATATAGAACGAAATTAGTACATTTATGACATGATTTTTATGATTGTGTCCAAATGAATAATACTAGCATACACACATGAATTGTGAGTTAGACAAATTGCACTCAATTGACATATTTTGGGGTATGAAATTAAGATAAATGTGATAAATGACTGAGCATAATGAATGTGATATGAATGTGCAATTCCAATGTCTTGTACTTTGGTTTACCAATGACAAGAATTAATGGATTATAATTAGTAAATTGGAATTTATTGTTATGATTGGGAGATTTATGAATTAATATGCACATTTTGGAATAGTAAAAATGCCAAGTGACAAAACAATTTAACAAATGGCAGTAGAAATAATTGACACATGGTAATAGAAATGAGTGACAAGTAGCATTAGGATTAATTGACAAGTGCTTTAGATAATTGGGTGACAAATGGACTGGAGATTAAGAGACAAATTGATTAGTTATTAAAAGATAATTGGGACCATAAGAAAAAGATATGTGACAAGTTTCATGACACTCACCATATACCTACCACATGCTATACCCATATGAAAAACCATCTTTCATTTGTCTTTCATTTTGTTACATGCTCTCATCTTCTTCATTTTCTTTCTTCTCTCCATTTCACGACACTCTCACAACCCAACCATCAACATTGAGCTTTGCTATTCTCCTTCACTTTGTCACTCCATATATTTTGTTGTCTTCACTTTGATGATGAAAGCCTAACCTTTTCCTCCTTAAAATGGTGATGATCGTTTAAGCGAAGGAGCCGACTCAATCTTTTTAGTAAAAGATTGGGCCGAGTTTAATTGCAAAATTTAATTAAGAGAATGAACATCAATTAATGGATTACAAAGTATCCATTGCTTCGAATTCAAATTTAATCTCCTTCCATACTTCACAAGCAGCAGCTAAGGTTATGTGATGATTTGAAGAAGCTTGGAGTTAAACAAGTGTAATAGTGTTCTTCATGGCTTATTTTAATGGAAATGTATATAATGATAGTTTAGGAATAGATTAATGGTGATAATGAATTGAAAGAATGTTGGAACATTAATGAAGAAATGTATATGTTTATGTTCTGTTTTTTATGTAAATGATCAATAATAGTTTATGAGTTAAAGTATAGATGATTTTGAGATAGAATTTATCTGAAAATGATGAGGAAATGAAGTTTAAATGATGAACTATGAAGAAGGTATGTTTGATATAGTATGTAGAGGATAAAATTTGGAAAATTGGAAGAAGAAATTGGCTGGAAACTTTTAGACAACACATCCTATGTTCGTGGGGATGCCTCCATGATCATAGAAAATGCAAGGATGTTCGGATGACACATCCCATGATTGTGGGAAGTCCTTTACGATCGAGAAATGCCTTAAAGGTGAAATGTTATCTTTTAAGTGATTGTTGAATCAACTAATGATAAGTTACCTTACTTTGGTGTATTTGGACTTGATTGAGGTTTGAAATGAACCTAGTTTGATATTGGAATAGGTGACTAATGTTTGATATATTTAGGTTGAAATTTATTTATAACATAAAGAATGGATTGTCGATATCAATGTATCAAAATATGGAAAATTATGAGTGTTATAGGAATGATTGTGTTCTTATGATTATAAATGTGATCTAAAGAATATGAGTAAGGTGTATTAGCTATGAATGAATGAGAATTGAGATATCTTGTAATTATATAATACTATAAAGAGATTGGTGAATGTATGATTGATGAACTTAGAATAATCAATTATTTTTGAGGTATAATCCTAAATGCAAAATAGACATACATAAGTGATAATGTTTGAATGATTAAGAGTTGTTATTTAAGGAAACATACCCGGGAATAGTCAAATTGGGCATGCATTGTACATAACACACATATATATGTGCATGATTGAATATGTATATGATTGATCAACTTAGTAATGTATATAAATGTGTGTATTGTATAATTTAGATGCACAAGTCGAGCGCCAACATCTAGACATTGCCAATTCGTTAAAGCAATAGCTGATATAGAGCTTACTGTGATTCAACCTAGATGTTTCTCACTAGGATTGATTTGTTTCTATATAAAATGCAATTATTGAACTATATCTGACGTGATTGTGATAATTCCAAACATTGATGGTTCGAGGAGTTTGATAATTGAGATTATATTGGAAGTGTTTCAAAATTGAATGTGAATTTGAAATAAATATATGTACTCAACAAAATGTTGAATGCCGGGCTTGATCCAATGAATATGTGAAAGTGACTATATGTAATGAATGAAAGTGACTGATTACATATAATGAGAATTGATGTATCTCATTACATTGAAATGCATGATTAGATAAATAAGTTGTGACCGGAGTGACCAGTGAAAAGAGTTTAAAGCTTATAAATGTGCATAAAGATCCACAGGCTCAGTATTAAAATGATCTCAGTATCTACAATGGAAACGTGATAGTAATTAATTAGCTCGGTATTTACAACAAATATGGGACAATTAAAAAGGCGCTCGGTCACAATAATGTAACAATGAAAGTGAGTCATATGTGCATTGCATATACAATTGATATGTGTTATATGAATGATTGAAATGAATTGTTGGACTATTTTGATATAGAAATGTTAAATAGTGTATACAATTGTATTATTGAAGCATGAGGAAAGGTGAAAAGACATACAATATTTGATGATGTGATATGTCTATGAATTGATTAGTGAGTTGTTCTTGTGTTTGATATGAGTGAGCACATCAAGGATGGTTCACTCACTAAATTCTAAAACTCATCAAAATTGTATTGTTGACTTTCAGGCTCAGAGGAGATCTAGTTAGACTAATTGGAGTATAGCTACTGCAAATCGGACATGAGTTAGTGGTCAGGATCAGTTGCACCTGCACATGTCTTCAGTACTTTTGTATCGAGAATTGTATTTCTCAGCTATTGTGCAATGTACGTGTGAATTCTGAAATGTAATGACATTTATAACTGGACATATTTCTAAATGAAATGGGACAAAATGATTACTGGTTTTTTAAAGATGTTTTTATGCTTGAAAAATTTGTAAAGAGTTGATTAGATTGTCTTAGCGTGCCATCCTCGTAGAGTTTGTTCTCGAATATTCATCAATACATTCAAGCATATGCTCTATGGGGTGGTGTGTTATAGCCACCCTCCATTCCTACATCAAAATGATAAATTCTTATCCTAATCAACATCAAACATAAAAGAACAACCATGAAGATCAAACTAAATAAAAACATACAAAATAAGTCCTTCCTAAAACACAACAATAATAAACTATTTTACAAAAAAACATACCAAATACTTAGAAAAACACAAATTAATGAAACTATCAGTGATGACTAAGTGACATTCAACATGAATGATGTATTAAAGAATTTGAAGGAGGGCGACTCATTCAAAAAAATTGATATGCTCGAATCTTTAAAGGAACGAGAGGATGAAGAACAGTTGACAACAGACATTAAGTTTAAAGAAGCTATAGAAGTCTTTGTTCAAAAAAGCTAGAGAAGAAGAGATGAGGGAGAATAAGGAAGAACCAATAAGAGAACAATTCACGCTCATATCGGGTAAACTATTGGATTCTATGGAAGATTCAGGGAGTTTTGTTATTCCCTATTTTGTTAACAGTTCATTTGAAAAAAGGACATTATTGAGCGTAATTGGTTTTCATAATGTTATCAATATTGTCCTTCTGATTATTTTACAATTTGTAGCTTACTTATAAGCTACAAAACTGATTTTGAATGAAAAGGTTGGAAGCAAGCCGCTCCTAATTGATCCCGGCTGAGATTCCAATGATAGAAGGTCAATCTAATGACGTTAAAAGTAGCGCTATATGATAGGCAACCTATGGTTTAAAATTACCAGTTATTTTTTTGATATTAGATAGTTTAAACTCCATAGCTAGGATGTTTTGGTTCCAAATAAATATCATGGAAGAGTAGGAAATTAATCTTAATAAAGATGATCGGGAAGGAAGGTATAATAAGGTGATAGTGCTAAAAAGAATTTAGGAAAGGATTTTGGGAGGGTGTGTATAAGGACGAAAAACGAAAAAGGCAGAATGGATGAAATTGTTATAGGCCACGATCATGGTCTATGGTAGGGTATTACAGGCACGCAATTTTCAGTAATTTTTCTTACAAAATTGCCTTCCTCTCACCTATATAGTCAAGTCTAACCTCATTTCATCCATCACTTTCATTTACACACTCTCTCTATATATAAGACATTTAAAGACTCTCACTTCTCTCTACTTACACTCAACTCCCTTAATCGTGCAACTCTTGCACACTTTCATTTTCAATGGGGCCACGGATTAATTAGAATGTTAAGTGTACCCAATCTAAGGGGAAAGCCCAAGTATTAGGTAACAGTAAAAGAGATAGGGAAATAGATTACGGAGCGCCTTTTCCGATATTCTCAGATAAGGAAGGTAACTGCTTTCACTCCCTTTGCAATAAAAAAATTATGGTCCCTAAGTATTTTCATTTTGAGACTTTAGATAGATTGGAATTGAGAGACAGGGTCAAAAGTTTAGCAAAGAGAATTCAACGAGGATAGTTTATTCATTTTCAATATCCAGTTTATAAGGAACTAATCTTAGAATTCTTTACATCCCTTCTGTTCAAATCCAATAAACCTAGGGAATTATGGTTTAGGTTTCAGGGACAACCATATAAGCTTAATAATGATACCTTGTATGAAATTTGTGGTTTTCTCGAATCGCTGATTAGCATGGTGATTTCTGTGTCACCCCCTACTAGACTGAACTAATTGGGTTAGAGCACTTCGATGCTAAAAACCCACATAATAACATCATCAGAAGCCACAAACACTTGTCGCTGCACAAATTCATGTGTCAAACTATTTTTGACAAAACAGAAACTATCAACTGTTTGACAAAGGAACTTTTCATGTTGTGGTGCATGGGCCACAACATCCCAGTTTGCATAACCACCCACATCTTTAACGCAATTATTGCTACTTAACGCAAGAGGAGCAATAACTTAGAAATGGGTTATTTGGTTTTGGCCATAGCTAATTATTACAGAGTTGAGTGCAGCAGATTCACGATCTATAGTCCTAAATCTATGAACCATCATCATATGTGGTGAGCTGAAATCCTAAAGTCTTATAATATGAAATTTTGGGATATTAGTGCCAAAACACACGTCAAGATCAGCAATAGTCAAACGACTTCGAGTGCTCAACAACAACAAAAAGAGGATTTGACTAGCAAGGAGTCCAAAGAGAGAGAAGACACAGTAAAACCTGGTTAGAAGAAAGTCCGCCAACACTAGGATAATTACAGATACAGTTGCGTAGAACTCTAGAAGGATGAAGGAGATGGCTCACACACAATGACATTAGAGCTAGGATATACGTCAGATTCATCGATACTTCGAGGCTCAAGGTGTTTAACTACCACCTCCGACACCATCCTCACCTCCATTACCGTGAGGCTTGGCTTCTAACCATTTTTCTTTTAAATTTAGTCTTTATTTTTATTTTATGTCATGTTATTTCTTTCCATGTGTGTTTGTTTGCCTCATTCTCACATTGAGGACAATGTGTTGTTCAAGTGTGGGGAGAGTTATGTATTTTTCTTTGAGTATGAATTTTGCATATTGTATGATAGTTTGTTAGGTTGCATATTGTGTGAATGTGTCAATGGCTTAGATGGAATAAAATCAATTTAATTTTAAATATAATCTATTAGGTTATGAAGAGTCATTAGCTCACGAAATTAGCGATCTGGGTTCTTTGGCTAAATATGCAAGTTAATTAGGAGTTAGTGTTAGTTAATCACCTTTTAAATTGTCACATTCATTCATAATTTTAGGTCTTTCGACTAAAGTAGCTTTGCTAGTATTTTTCATGAAAATGAGTAGCTAAAGCAATAAGGTAGGCATTAAATAATTTTAAAATGTTTGTAAATTTTAAATAACTAATATGCTAGCCTTCGGGTTATAAATAAAGCTAGTAGCCAGTTGAGAATGTGATGTAGCTGAGTAACTGGATCGGCAAACCTCACAAATGTGTGCCTTCACGTCAAAAGGCTATAATGATGTTCCAACCAAGCAGCTTAATAAAACCATGACTTAGTCAAGTAACCGAATCGAGATTCATTACCAATATTTGCCTTTGTGTAAAAAGACTAAGTCCATGTCCACAAAAATTAATTAAAAATGGTTTCTAATAAAACCTACCAAAATTGTAAGTAGCTTAACTTTTCATGTAAACGTACTTTGGAGTAGTTACAGAGTTTGAATGACCAAATAATTATTAATGTGTGTGTATAATTGAAAAGGGTGAGTAACTTGACGTTTGGGTCTTGATTAATATGTATATTTAGTCCAGAGCTGCTATATGCAGATTTTGCATATTAATGACTTGGACTAACTTGAATGATTGTGTTTAGAATTAAACTTGTTTCATGAAGTTGAAGCCATTGTCTCATTATTGCAATGTATGCTTTGTGATTTCCTATTGTTTGTTACTTTATTTTCCTAAGGACAAGCAAACGTTTAAGTGTGGGGATGTTAATAAGTGTAAATTGTATTGTGTTTTAGGGCATATTTTGATATGTGTTTAGCAGTTAATTCAATCATTTAGCATGTGTTTAGGTTAGAATTATGTTAGTTTGTTCATTATTTATGTTTGAAGTGTTTTACGGATTAGTACAAGTCTTTGAGCTTAAATATTACGTTTTTGAGAAACTTTGATGTGTTTGTTAGTGTTTTAGGGTCAACATCGAAGAATGGGGGAGTTTTGGAGACATTCGGGCTGAAACAATGGCCCAGGTCATGATCATAACAGAAGCACTAGATTCCACGATCGTGACAGAAGCACTAGATTCTACGATTGTGACAGAAGGCTCAGATGTGAGCCACGATTGTGGCCTGCGTCGGGCATATGTGTACACTCACAAACGTCAAGTTTCAAGGAATTTTTTGGATCTTTCGGACCTAAAAAAACCCTAGGGTTTCTCAGGACACAAGAGGATATAAAAAAAATCGAAAGAGGCAAAGAAATGAGCTTTGGCATTAGCCACCTTGAGAAACCCTATAGAGAAATGATCGAGAGATAGAGAAGAGAAGAAGGAAGAGAGAAGAGGAGAAGATTCTGACTCGAAGTACTTTCTGGATAAGGATGATTTTTGACGTTGTTGTCTCCTATCATCCATTTTAGATTGTATTTCTTGTTCTTTTAAGTTTTGTTATTGTATAGAATTGGATTGAATAGTTGATGATGGGATCTAGAATGTCGAGGATGTTTTAAACTCACCTTCAGAATTTTATTCTTGAATTAATGAGAATCTGATTGTTTATGTGTTTATTAGATATTGTTATGGTTTAATTTTGTTATTGCATAATTTGATAACAAATTAAGAGGGTGAATTGAGTGAAAACAATTAAATTGGACTAACAAGAGTTAGATGATTTAATAGAAATCAAAATTAGATTAGATCGGTAATTTGTGCGGAGAGAGATCTTGAATAGATTTTTGATAGTTTATTAGAGAACTTCAGAACAAATTAGGGTTTTAGATAGGTTGTGAATTGATAGATTGCAACCTCTATAATCTGATTAGGGTTTATGATTTAGGATTAATGGTTATAACTCGAGAGAGAATAATCAACCTTAGGATAGTCTAGAACCAATATTCCAATAATTCATAATCAATTAGGTTAGCATTAAGGATAGGTAAAATTCCCTTTCTTTCAATTGGTAATTTCCTTCGGATATTTCTTGGGTGTGTTGCAAATTGCTTAATAGTTAGTATTTTCTTGTTTGATTCTTAATTTGATTGATTGAATTAAATTCTGGTATTAGTTTCATTACATCTTGAATTTCTGTTTGTTGTTTCTAGCCTTAGATTTTAATATTAGATTAGTTCCATCCTCGTGGGATCAACACCTTTAGTACTATGCTAATGAACCGGTCGTTTATGGATTATCGAGGGTTAATAATTAAAACTTACACACAACCAAACCCCAACCAATCAAATAGGCCAATTAGCCAGTGTAATGTCAACAGAAAATGTGGGAGTCTATCGAGTAACACAAAGTCTAATCTAAGGGAGAAACAAAAAGCCTTCATACTTAAGAGTGGGAAAGATCTGTAAGAACCAATTAGTAAGAAAGATGAATCCCATTAAGTAGAAGATCTAGAGAAAAAATACAAAGAAGAAGAGAATAAAGAAGAAAACAGATATGTTCCTCCCCCTCATATGCACCAAATATTCCTTTCCCACAGAGAATACAAAAGAATCAGTTGGATGTGCAATTTGAAAAGTTTGTAGAGAAGTTAAAGAAATTATAAATCAACCTGTCTTTTATGGAAGATTAGGAACATATGCCTAAGTACTCAAAGTTCCTCAAGGATATACTATCAAACAAGTGAACTTAAGAAGATAATCAAATGGTCTATTTGACTGAAAGTTTTAGCTCCATAATTACCAGCCATAAGTGTTCAAAGTTGAAAGACGTAGGGAGTTTCAATATACCTTATGTGATTGGTAATTTACAATTTGTTAAATGTTCACATGACTTAGGTGCAAATATTAATCTTATACCTTTGTTAATTTTCAGAAAATTTAGGCTAGGAGATGTGAAGCCAACATTTATGCTATGTGATTATGGTTTTGAAGTATTCTTTAATCAAAATTCTTGTTTAGTTAGAAACAAGGACGGGTCCATATTCTTTTCTGCCAAAAGACGAAACAATCTCTATAGGGCTAATTTAGATGATTTGAGAAGTCAAAATATTTCATGTCTTATATCAAGGTGATGAAAAAACTGATTTGGCACAGAAAGCTAGGTTATGTTAATTTTAAACATATTTCCAAATTAGTCAGACATCATTTGGTAAGAGGTTTACCAAAGATAAGTTTTAACAAAGATTTCTTTTGTGAGAGCTGTCAGAAAGGAAAATAGGTTAAAACATCATTTTCTTCTAAAAATGTTGAAACTTCGTCTAAACCTCTAGAGTTGTTACATATAAATTTGTTTGGTCCAACCAGAACAGTAAGTCTTAGTGGAAAGAAGTATGGTCTTATAATTGTTGATGGCTTTACTAGATTTTGTTGGATATTGTTTTTATCGCATAAAGATGAATCTTTTAACTGCTTTAAAGTCTTATCAAAAAAGTTACAAAATGAAAAGGGGACTTTTATTACTGGAATTAGGAGTGATCATGGTGGAGAATTTGAAAATAAAAATTTCAAAATCTTCTGTGAAGAGAATGAAATTTTTCATAATTTCTCTGCTCCTAGAACTCCTCAACAAAATGGAGTTATAGAAGAAAGAATAGGACGATTCAGGAAATGGCAAGGACTATGCTATGTGAAATGAATCTTCCTAAGTACTTTTGGGCAGAAGCTATAAATACAGCCTGTTATATTCAAAATAGAGTATTTCTGCGACCTATTTTAAATAAAACTCTATATGAGTTATGGAAGGGAAGAAAATCAAATATTTCTTACTTTCATC
>JANIIA010055632.1:0-11141 GCA_027478495.1 Erythroxylum alaternifolium
AAATTAAAGCCTAATCACAACAAAATAATAAAATTAATCCCAAACATATTGAAGAAGAAATCGGGGTCCAACACATAATGTACTCACCCCCTCTGCTTTCCAACCATGCAGGTTAATATAGTGAGCTTGAAACTCTGTGAGGATTGTGTGGTCTTTTTACGTTCTCGAGACATTATCGCACGTAGGTAGTCATTAGTCTCTCTTTTGTACTTTTGTCACATAGTGGCTCATGAACTGTCTTCTTTGGGTTGGTTATGTAAATATGCTTTGCAATTTCGTAAATTTGACTCTTGACTGTTTTACCATTGTAAAAGACCTAATGTATGAACTTTGATACTATTGTTGAGGTTGCTTTGAGTGGATTTTAAAGTCCTGCAGTTGTGGTAAAATTTTTGGTCTAAATAGAGAAGTGTGTTTAAAGTTTTTTGCAGGTTTTGCGATTTTTTAAATGCAGTCATTGTGTTGCCCAAATTTTTTTAAATAAAATAAAAAGGGAAAGACATTCAGCTAGCCTTACATAGTCGGATTAAGGACACCGTTAGTGTCCTTAGCCCGGGTATGCGGCGGTTGTCATAGGCCCGATGCAGCAATTCACCACCTGGTACTGCATCGGGCTCATGACAACCATGGCATACCTGGGCTAAAGACACTAATGATGTCCTTAATCCGACTATGCAAGGCTAACTGAACGTCTTTCCCTTTTTATTTTATTTAAAAAAATTTGGACAACACAACGGCTGTATTTTAAAAATCTCAAAACCTGTAAACAACTTTAAATGCACTTCTATATTCATACCAAAAATTTTACCACAATTACAGGACTTTAAAGTCCACTCAAAACAACCTCAACAATAGTATCACAGTTCATACATTAGGACTTTTACAATGATAAAACAATCAAGAGTCAAATTTACGAAATTGCAAAGCATATTTACATAACCAACCTAAAAAAGACAGTTCATGAGACACTATGTGACAAAAGTACAAAAGAGAGACTCATGACTACCTACGTGCAATAATGTCCCGAAAACGTAAAAAGACCGCACAATCCTCACAAAGTTTCAAGCTCACTATATTAACCTGCATGATTGGAAAGCGGAGGGGGTGAGTACATTATGTACTTAGTGAGCCGAAAAAAACATATATCACACATAGAACTCGATACACATTAAGACGATATAAATAACCTACAAAGTGAACATACAGCACATAAAATCATATAGGCCTAGCCTATGACTCATCATATACTGGTTAGGAATCATATAGGCCTAGCCTATTAATCACTCATCCGATGAACATAGGTTCCAGTTCTAGTACACAAAAACATAAAAATATAACATGTATAATTTAAATCTCGTCAGAAAACAAATAATCAGGATAAGCTAAAACAATCATGTGTGTCATCACTAGTCGGCCAAACTAGTGCGCACACCTACTGATCCTCGGTGTTAGCTCGACTTTTATCTGTAGTGAGTCCGGACTACAATCGACAAAAGCGTCATGACCCTAGGTGATGACCTCGTCATTGTCCAAACCCTAGGTGTGGAATCACCCGCAAGTCCCATTGAAAGGTGTTAATACGGGGACTTAACTTTTATGTACCAGCGTCAAGGGTACGGGGGTCGCTAAATCAGTTGTGCCCAGCACACGATGGCCAATCGTTACCTCACCAATCACAAGGCAAATCATATTCAAATTTTAAGTATAAAATCAAGTAACACATCTGTCCAGCCGATGAAATGAAACCTTGTGATGGCTCTAAGCCAAAAAATGACACATATACAAGGAAAATATAGTTCGATCATGCATATGTAAATTTTAAAACATTATTTCATACAATAAATGTCATCTTTTGCACTCCAAGTGCAAAATGCTATTCAAAACAATATTGTTTCTTAAATAAATAGGCATCTTAGCATCCATTTGAAGTCTAATTCTACCCTACATTAAAATTCATATACAATTCATTCAGCACGTCTTAGGATGTTCCAATTCTATTTGAGAAATATGGTTTTCCCAACTCACCTCAAAAGAAGGTGTACACTCCTTTAACTTCAACAATCCTTTGTATGACCTCCTTGATCCACAGGTCCCGAGCCTTTATACATACAAATATAATGTACTTACTACTCAAACATATAACTCATATTTATACACCATCACATAAGTGTATAAAACACATTAGTTGTAGGATTCGACCATTAAACTTCTCACATAGTTAATTCCCTTCTTATTCATATAAGCTTTCTTTTACATTTTTTTAAGGCATGTAACGCCTTGATCCAATACCTACACATTTCAAAGCATAATTGAGCACTTTTAATCCAAGCATATTAGGCCACTACTCATCAATCTAAGAAACAATTCAAGTTTACTTTAAGTGAACATGAAAGTTTCTTTCCAATGCACACCATCAAAATCCTTAAATCCTAAGCCAAGTTCAGTTAGGCATTTTGTCAAATACTTAAAGGCATAAACTTGAAAGCCTACTTCTAATTTACTTCTTCCTTATTTTTCATCATCAATTCACATTATACATATATAACTAACATCATAGAGTTTATTTAAACCATCAATTTCAAAAGATATTCAATTTTTCGCCAATTTTCACCAAAGAGAGGGCATTTCAATTTTGGCTTAAAGAAGCTTCTCCATGACTCATTTCATTCATCTAAACCATGTCTCATGCATACTCAAGCATAGAGAACAACATATCTTAAAACCAAACTCAAAATCATAATGTAGAGAGAGATGCGACAAAATTTACCTAAACTTTCGTTTACTGATATCTTCCAATCCTTTTAGAATTCCTCAAATCTAATGATAGATTTGAGTTCCTTAACCCAAAATTAACTTAGAACACCTTGGTTTGGGTTAAAGAATCAAAAACTTGGTGAAATTTTGGTGAGGGCCGAAACTTCCTCTTTTCCTTCCCTCTTCTCCTTTCTTCTCCTTTCTTTTAACTAAAACAAAGTGGTTTAATGCCAAATAAAGGGGGTGCACTGTCAGAATGTGAAGAAGGGTCTAGAATTTGACTCTTCTTTAACCAAACATGGTGAATTTACCTTTTTTCCCTTAGCTTATGTGAAATTACCATTATACCCTCCAAACTTTCCTAAATTTGCAGTTAAGCCCAAAATTTGAGAATAACCAAAACTTTTATTTTCATTTTGGTCCTCGAACTTTTTTCAATTATAATTAAGCCCCTCGACTTTATAAAATTACATATTGGTCCTCCAAGAATTGAAAAATTACATTTAAGTCCCTTAACTTTTTACAGGTTGTAAATAAGCCCTTATGTACATCAACTTTTCAAATTAACCTTTCTAAGTATCTAATAAGTTTATAAATCATGTCTAATCACCTCTAAGGCATTAGAAAAAATTTAACTTGGCCACCATGGCCATATCCATCAAATGGAATCGATTTTGCACACATAGAAGTTTATATCTCAGAAATCTCCAAGATTTCGCATACTAATAAATTCTAAGTTCATTTAAGGGCATATAGCATTATATATCAATGGCATAAATACCGAAAGGATTCAAATATATTTTTAAACTCATATACAACCATGTATATATCAATATAGTAGTATCTCTAAGTACAGATCAATAGAAAAGGGCTCAAAGAGTCTGGCGTTACATATATAATAACAATGTACCCACTTAACCCATATAGAATTTTGTCCTTTACAAGCGTCCAAACTCTCTTAACTAGCATTACATTCATTACCTTTAGAGGAATTAATCTCATTCCACCTTGACTTTTTGGAAAACATACTTCCTTCTAGCTAACTTTGCTTTCACACCAACCCCCTTACCACCATTTTATGAAAACTTCCTTAGTAACATTTCAATTGCTTTAATGACAAAATAGGGTAGAGCTAAATGAGAAGCCTAGTATAGGCCTATTAAATTCAGTACATAGAAAATTAGTTATGCCTTAACTACCATGGAGATGGATTTAGATCTCCAATTACTTATTCTTACGTTTATTCTTTCTATTAGAGGTTTAAAATTAGTGTAGGATAGCCTGTATGAGATAGGAACACCTAGGTAAGTTAGTGGTAATTTATGAGGCTTTAAACATATGACAAAGGAGTAAAAGTTAGCATTGTGGGAAGCTTCTACAAACAAATATAGCCTATTCTTCTAATTGTTGACCTGCAACCCCAAAATGTTACTAAAAATCTATAGTCTAGTCACTAAGGAAGATATAAAGTGGTGATCCACCCTTGAAAAAAGAAATACATTATCTGTATAATTAAGGCATTATAAAATCTAAGATGAAGACAAATGATTTTTGTTACAACTTTAAGTTTGACTTACAAAAGTATTACAAAGTAAAAGTTTTTAAGTTAGAGTAAAGATGTTTGGTTATTGGAATAGAGTATTCCAAATTTGGATTTTTGAAAGGACCTATCCTGGAGTTCCCCTTCTGGAACCCAAGTGGATCCCTCCCAGTGACCCCACGATAGCCCTCCAATTGATATCTCACTCAACTGAAGGGTTCCCGCACAACTTGGCCGTTCAACTATTAAAGACCTTTTACACTTTAACTTTTAAATAGTGAGAAATATTTTAAAAATCATTTTATTGAAAATTTTGGTAGCATAACGACTACTTTTCAAAGATTCCCACGTTTTAAAAACTTGCATAACACATTTTAAAACACTTCTAGTGTTTCATATAGCAACTCAACTTCTAGAAAGGGACCTCAGCTCCATAACACAAGCAATCACGAATATATAATTATAAACACTTTAAAAATGTCTTTGAGGATCAAAACCTTCATAGTTCATTAAGTAAAAAATATTTACAATTCCACTAATATTTACAAAATCACTCTTTTGAACTCTTTCCAAAATTATTTAAAACATATCACATACATAGCAAAAATAACACAAACACAGCAACATTTGATGGCACAAGTAATCTTGAGGCGGAGTCCTAATTACCACAACAATTATAAGCATACTTGGGGTGGTTTGTTTAAAAATATAAAAATAAGGGTGAGCTAAACGATCTCAGTGAGTGTACTCAGTTTACAAGAAAATTAAACTTTTCATAACACATAGCTACAATATTTCATACAATCGTAAAGCTGATGGTAAAGCATTTGCCATAACAATTGATTCATGCATCATCAAACCTAGTAATAACATAACATTTAATAAAACACAATTTTAAATTTTCTAAAATACTATTCCAAAATGCTTTTCGACATTAAACTTATTATATAGAATTTTCCATATTCCTTTTTCCTTAAACAATAAACTGTGGTGGTGATAAGTTTTCTGAAAACTTTGATACTGAAAATAAGTCAACCACTAGAATTGGTACCATACGGTGCCTCTGAAAATACTTTTAAAAATAATTAGTGGCGGAATTACTATTTCATGGCTTTTCTTACTCAACGCACTAGTAGTTTCTTTAGTATACTAGGCCTAAGTCATGGAGCTAGTTCTGCATCGCTTACCAGTGACCGGTTAACCACCAGTTACGGAGCTGGTTCTACATCACGTAACCACAACAGGTTACCCATAATAGGTTACTCGTAATAAGTCAGGGAGCTGGTTCTACATCACTTACCTGTAATAGGTTAACTGTCATAAACATATCGGTATAATAATATGTATAAAGCCTAGCGGTGTACCATAGGCAAAAGAAACTCTTACATTTACGAGTCATCTTATTTTCTAAATCAAGTATAGGAGGATTCATAATCATTCAATTTAATGCATAATTTCAATGTAACTTCCAATCATACAAAAATTTAACTTTCAAGTTAAAACTCATATATTTCTTAAGCATAACTCACATATTGTTAAAGCATAATTTTATGCCAGCAATATTCACTTGTAAAATATCATTCACATCATTATAAATATTCATTTCATGATCAAACGAAAACCATTTGCATAAATTCAATTTAAAGTAAACTCACTTGTCATCAATTCGTTTGTGGAGAATTTAGTCATATAAAATAATTAAAATACACTTATAACTTGCTAGTTTCCTTTTCACCACTTTGAAATCCTTCAGTTGGTTTCGTTTTCTGATTTGAAAACCTAATAAGAATACATTCAACCCTTTAACACATTTTCCAATAAAATACACCATAAACCATATTAACACCATTGCTTTCCACATACACTCCATATACTATTTTTTCTCCAACTAATAATATAACACTTGTTCTAATCATTCCAATACCACATATACACTTAATTACCATCCTTAAACACATTCATATGGTTATTACTTCATAACCATATTTTTATGCCAAAAATACCTTTAAGGCTAAACTTAACATATTTAACATTCAACTTTTCCAATTCAGTTACATTTGATTTATAGTACTTAAAAACAATCCAAATTCACTTCCATGAAATTTTAATACACACATTTAAGCCATAAAATTTCATTAACAAACTTTTTACAAAATCATGCACTTTAGGCCAAATTTCAACCAAAACCAGTTCCAAACCAATTATTTTCATTTCTTTACTTCATTAGCATCAAAATCATGCTTTAAACATCATAAAACATGAAAATAGGAGTTTGGATCATATCACATCAATAACACTATCCATAGACAAAAACTCATCCAATCATTTCCATGGTTTTCTTTCATTCTTTCATAATTAAACTAGCTTCTCGATGCCATTCATTAATCTTAAATCATCAAATGACAAAATAAAACACTTTAGGCAATAGTTCCCACCTTTGACCAAGTTTGACCAAGGCTTCACTCTTTTGGTTTTTTTTTTAATTTTCTTCTCCCAATTGCTTCTAATGTAATAAAACCTTGATATTACATCAAAAGGGTGTAAATCACACTATCAAAACCAAATCTAAACTATAACACAACAAACCCAAATTTTCACCAAAACTAGTAAACGTGCCTACCCATTTTCTTCTTCCTCTTCACTTGGATGGATATGGAACCTTAGTGGATGCTTGATTGGAGGTAGAAGAGCAGGAAAAATGCTTTGAATCACTTCTCCATGGCCATAGCTGAACCTCTCTTCCCCTTTCTATATTTGTTTCCCTCTCTCTTCCTTCCTTTTTCTCATCAATGGCCAAACCTACCTTCCTTTTCTCTTATTCTCTTTTAATTTTTGGGCTCTTTAACGATGCTCTCCATTCACTCTTATGACTATGTTAAAAGAATGAAACAAAATGTTGCTTTTATACTTATTTAATGGTTTACACATGTCACCTCTTTATTTGTCATCACTAATGACTCATCACACACATGTCATTTTCTCATTGGTCATCTCTAATGATTCATCAATCTACTAATATCATGTAAAAAGACCAACTTGCCCTTTAATGCATTTAATTCACCAACTAACCGAACTGAAATCTTTCACAACCCTCTTATCATCATATTGACTGTGAAATACTCTAATTAGGGTTAATGCTTATTGATTGACTTTTTAAAATTTTTTTGAATGGGTTTAAAATAATCAATACTCATTATTATCCAAAAAGGGCATTTTAACCATAAACTTTTAGAACTCTCAAAATGCATCTGATTGGGCTTATTTTTGACCCATTTTAGTATCATTAGACTTTAATACCTATTCTGGGTATTTTTTCAAATTTTCGAGGTTGGGTCCCCAAAATCACAATTCAAGTGAACATACTATTCACCCAGATTCATTATTCATCAAAAATCACCATTCACTAAAATCATTAGAATTTCATTCAAAAGTGTCACATAAATCCTCAAAACACATTTTAGGGCTTTTAAAGTGTTCTGACTCACTACAAAGCTTTGGAAGTTTTCAAAAAAAATTTTGAGAAATTTCCGGTCAACTCCATAACCATCTATGGTCTATCCGTGATCTCTGTTATAATCTCAATAATACATTTAAAGCTTAAATTACTCTAGTATACCAAAAATAGAGCACACTCTATACAATGCATGTGCAACACAATACATAATATAATAATCGAATTAGGATATTACAATTTTAGTTTGTTATGTACCATGGAATTTGCATATGGTTTCTATTGATTTGGAAAAGGCATGTGATAGGATTCCTAGGAAAATCTTGTGGAGGTATTTGGAGGTAAAGGGAATTCTTATGACCTATACATACGTAATTAAGGATATGTAAGAAGGAGCAATGACTAGCATATAAACGATAAAAGGTGACACGAAAACTTTTCTATTGGTATTAGGCTACACTAAGGCTCTGCCTTAATCTCTTTTCTATTTATGTTAGTGATAGATAAGCTTACCAAACATATTCAAGGAGAGGTACCTTGGTATATGTTATTTGCTGGCAATATTATCCTCGTGGATGAGACCAGGGAAGGGGTCAATTTCAAGCTAGAATGTTGGAGAGAAACATTAGAGTCAAAAGGTTTTAAAATGAGTTAGCCTAAGGCGGAGTACTTAGAATGCAACTTTTCAGGAAGCTAGATAGTCCAAAAGGCGGTGGTGGCAATTGGTATTGTCATCATTCAGAGTGATGGTAATATCGATGCCGATATAGTCCATCATATTAGATCCAAGTAGGTCTAATGGTGAAACGCATCAGGAGTCTTATGTGAAAAAAAGATTCCATTAAAGCTTAAAGGCAAATTTTATAGAATGGTGATTTGGCCAACCTTATTATATGGGGCAAAATGTTGGCCCACCAAATGTAGACATACAAGAAAGTTGTTAGTAGCCAAGATGTGTATGCTTCGGTAGATGTGTGACATTACAAGAAGAGATAAGGTCCGAAATCGTATGGTGAGAGACAAACTACAGATGGCTAGTATGGCTGACAAGTTGAGAGAGACTAGGCTTAGGTGGTTTGGGCATATGAGCAGGAGGCACGTTGATGCTCCTTTGTGACACAGTGAGAAAATAACCCTTCTTGACTGTAAGAGGAGAAAAGGAAGGCCAAATAAGAACTGGAGGTAAGTGATCAAGAAGGATATGACAGAGTTGACCCTTAACGAGGAATTGGCCAGAAATAGAAAATTCTAGCGTGATAGGATACAGGTAAAGGATATACTTTAAAGTGTGCCAAAACAGTCGTGGAAGTTATTGGGAGCCATTTACTATAAAGCTCTGACGACGTATTTACCACTTAGGAAGTCTAACCTTAGTTTCCAATCTGTCTTTTCTAGTTGCAAGTCCTGGAAAATTCTTTTTGTCCTACTACTTGGCTTTTTAGCTCTGGTGTATGGAGAAAGGTCCCTCGAGGCCATCCGATACCATTGGATTGTTCATACTCACATGGCTACTGAGCAAGGATCCCTAGCACAACTCGAGAAATGAAGAGCTGTACTTTACAGCTTATCAGGCATTAGCAAATTTAGGCACTATATCAAGTATTTTCTTTTCTTTTATTTATTTATATTAGTTTTATTTATCTACTCTTTTAACATATTTTTTAACTCTTTTAACCTGCATCACTTTTTTCATTTTAACATTTGTAAGTGAGTCTACCGAAAATAACCTCTCTACTTTGTAGGGGTAAGGCTACGTACTATCAGACCTCCCTACATCCCGCATTGGTGTGGGATTCAGACTGGATGTGATGATGATGTACTATGGATTAATGTAATCCAAATACGAATCAACCAATTCTAATTAAAGATAACCTTACTTCAAATAGAACTTAAAGGGGTTTTTAATCTTAAAATATAATTTAAAATTAATTATTTAAAAAATAGATGAAGATTAATAATTATATTAAGTTCTAATTTAGAATTTTAGAAACTTATTTTCTAGAATTAAATTTAATTATATCAAAATTAATAATTAATTAGACTCGTTTATGATTAAAAATTATTTTCTTAGATTAATTAATAAAGGTTTCTCTTAGTCAAAATTATTTATTTTAATTTGAATGAAATAAATTGAGTTTAATATTTGCTTAGAGGGCTATTATTCTATTTATTTAAAAATTATTTCTTTATTAGTTGGAATAATAAGCTTCTTGATTTATTAGAAAAGGTATTTTTATTAAAATTTAAAAATATTTTCATTTATTAATTAAGAAAAATGATATTTATTTAATATTTTAGAAAATAAATTTCTAATGTATTAAGGAATTATTTTCTAATTAATTAAGAAAATAATATCTAAATAAATAATGTTTAATATAAATGACTTCTTTAATTAAATTAAAAATTTTATTTAATTTTAAAAGTAGTTTCCCTTGATAATAAAAAATATTTAATAAAATATTATATCTACTTCATATTATAAAATATTTTTCTATGTAGATTGTATTGTCTTTTTTGTTAAATTTAAAAAAAGAGATTTTTTTCCAAATTATAATTAGTAAGAAGACTAATTTATTGAAAAGTCTTAACAAAATTGTGAAAGGAGTTAGGATATTGAAAATCATTTCTAATTTAATTGTAGAATTGTTTCCAAATCAAACTAAACCTCTATTTGAAATAGGAATTTAATTTATTTAGGAATCAAATGTATAATTTAGTTTAATTATCCAAGGAGTTAGAAATTTGTTTTAGATTACAAAGATTATATAAATAACTAAAATCAAACAAGGCTTGATGTTATATGCATATAATTTGACTATTCTTGCATGTTGAATTACACAATTATATATGTTTGATCTATTTTACATACATATGAATTACGTAATTACCGTAACTAATAAACATTCAAGATTTTAGTTATTGTAACTAGCAGATGAAAATGTTTGTTCTATTCTTCTACAATTTTTTATTCTTCCTATTTATTTTTCCCACATGCTCTCCTCTCTCTATCGATTTCTTATATCTATAATATTTAGGTCATATATTGGTTTTATATCACCCGCTCTTAATGTCTTCTAGAGGTTCCCAGCTCTTTCTGGTCGAATCATGTAAATTGATTCAATATCAATAAGAGTGTTGTAGATTATGGCCTTGATTACATTAGTTTGACTTGCTTTTTTTTGCAAATGCTAAGATCAGATACTAGGATGCACATTCTTTTATAGGTTATTTTTCTTCTTTCTATCTTTCAGGTGCCTTATTTTCAGATTAAGGAAATAATTGGACTCTGAATGCAGATATGAACGGTCGATGAAATGTGAGGTTTGATTTGTAAGGAAATGTATTAGAGATGTTCTTTTGAAGTTGAGACTTGCAACTACAAAGTTCATATTCTTT
>JANIIA010055683.1:0-11138 GCA_027478495.1 Erythroxylum alaternifolium
AAAAACTTCAGCAAATCTCCAAGAAATATTTCATTTGTAACTAAGTTAGTTTGGATCATTTTTGGTAGCTTTATAAGTATATTAGGCATGAGCATTAATGTTTATTTTTGTATTATGCTACTGATGTGGCTTTTGTTTGTAACTGGAGTAATGTACCTACTCTTTTTTATTTTGAGAAATGAATGACAGTAAGAGTTGAAGAATTTCTTCTGTTCATTTTCAAATTCTTTTATGTTAAATTGTTATATTTTTTATTGGGAATGGAATTGTTAGTTGTTTAATGGCTTTTGGATAAATATTCTTAAGCAAACGGTTAATTTGGGAGTTAAGTATGCATGGTTTATGATTGTTGGGTTCAGGTCTTTTGTTATAGTTAGTATATATATCTTTGAAGTTTCATATATATATAGACTGATGATAGAAAGAAAAGGGAAAAATGGGATAAAAAGTATTCTGAAACTTCAAGGAATAAACTGGATTGATATAGGTAGATTTTGACAAAATTGTCTTCATGAAAGTTGTAGATCTTTCTCATAGCTTTCCGATGATATAAAATTTGTAATTTTTGGTTTTTTGAATCAAAAGTTATGAAGTTTTAAAGTGGGTGTGCACGACAATCCCAATTTCTTAAGAAAGTCGCGATCGTGCTAAAGCATGATACGAACCTCTAAATTCTGCTACTGTTCATTAAAGGTCATGATCGTGCTTTAACACGATCGCTACACCTTATTCTCACGGGCGTGAGAATTGAAAAGTCACGCCCGTGACAATTGCTACTTCCTCTTCTTCTTTTTATTTTGTTAATTCATAAGTTGATTTATTTATTTTACTCCCCATTTTTAACGTCTCATTATATTATATTATATTATTATTAATTTTTATATTAAACAGCATCCCTTCACGACTTCTTTTAATTTATTTTCATGTCAAATTTATTCTAGGCTATTTATTTTAATTGTTTTGTATTTATTTTTGCTCCTACCAAGAAATTAAATTCTTTTTATCCTGATATTAATTTTATATACAATTATTTTTATTTTAAAAATACCCCTGATTTTGGCACATTGACGCCATGATATAGGATCTGAGACCCAGGGCCAACAAGGAATGCATTAGTTTCAATCTGTTCAATAGCATTTGACTGAAGGCCAAATTGTCTTTCTTGTTGAACAATTAGGGCAAAAATTTTGTTGATGGGAGGCAAGGGATCCATCAACATTAGGTTAGATCTGACAGTTGCATAAGTTTCATTAAGCTCTTTCAAGAATCTTTTGGCATAATCAGTTTCAAAGATGTTTCTTATTCTGTTTGATAGATTGTAACTGCATTTATCATCCTAAACTATCTTAAGGTGAGTGAAGTAATCGGTGACAATGCTAGTACCTTGTTTTAGGCTATAAATTTCTTCTTGTAAGTCAGAAATTCTGAAGCTATCACTTTGTGCAAACCTATCCTTTAAATCCTTCTGTACCTCATATGCACTATCTATCCATATCACAGATTGTGAAATAGAAGAGCTCACAGAATGCAATATCCAAGAATGAATAAGAGTGTTACATTTTTCCATGTTGGCATAAGAGGATCTGCAGGTGCTGGCTTCAATATGGAACCATCAACAAAGGGCAGTTTATTTTTTGACTGAAGTGCCATCTTCATGGCACGATGCTATGAATGATAATTTGTATCTGTGAGTGGAGGGGTAACAAAGACTAACTTGGGATTTTCTGAAGGACGAATGAAGTAGGGACTAGAGGGTTGCTCATGAAGAGGAACAAAGTGCTATGGGTAAGGTTGATGGATTTTCAACAGCAGCTCCTGTACTACCACTGGCCATTGATATATGTTTAGAAAACTAGAGTTGCAAGCTGAAAGTCTTGCTCTGATAACATGAAAAGAAAGGAGAAGAAAAATAAACTTTCTGGGAATAAAGAAGGATATCTTGAGGAAGAAGACAAGAACAAAACTTCATTTATTCATTCCAACTTTCTCTGTACAAGTGTGGGGTATTTATAAAGTTATGCTACTGAATTTATTACAACAAAAAAATTTGTTACATATTTTGCGGTAGCAAAAAATCCAGCAGAAAATCTATTGTAACCTCCTTTTTCCTTTCCTGCAATCTGTTCTGCGTCATTCTTCTTGAACAGAATCTGTTGGTAATTCTGTTAAGAACAAAACATCGTCATTCAAGTGTTCCTTCAATATGCATAACATGACATCGTTGCTTTTATTTACCCTTTCTTTAATACTACGTCACTTTGTTCTCTCGTTTCTTTATGCACGTCTGAACTGCAAATGAAGTCAAAGGCATATGTGAGCTTTGAGAAGTTCTGGTTCAATCCCGTTCACTGTAATAGCTATATAGTCTGCTCAATTCAATCACATCACACTCTGTAGTGGCTTGTTGGGACAACGAGGAAGACTTTTTAGCTGTCATGTGTATGTTATTTGTGTATTTCTAGATCATTTTTTCTTGCTTTGTTTTTAAACAAGAGGAAAAAAGAAACAACCTAATGTTTAGAGTCAAATCCTACCTATCAATCACCTTCCTTTGCTTTCAGGAGCTGGATAGTCAATCTTGTTAGACAATTTTGCCCCTAAGGGCAATTTTGTCATTTTCCCATTAAGTGAACAACATTTAATTGCATTATTTGATTTTTAAATAAATTATCGGTTAAGTTACATAATTTGATCCAGATAAAGATAATAAAGTAGCTCAATAAATGATATAAATTAATGGGTCGAAGTTCGGGTAAAAAATGGATCCCTTTTAGTGTGGACCTGCTCCATTTATGTTATAGTCTCTTGCAGTTGCTCATATCAATCGTAAGCATAAGAAATCTCTAACCTGTTAAGAGAGCTTACGTTTTGAGAAAACTATAGCAAAACTTAGCCCGCGTCTCGGTGATGGATTTCTGTAAAGACGACGATGGATTCATGATCGATTTAGCTTCAGAAAGCTCGTTTGAAGTTTCAGAACTGAAAACAAGTATTTTTGCATTTCTTCATTTTTAACCCTTTCACATTCGATTCGGGGTACTTAACTAAGGTATCGTTACGTATTACACATGGTATCAGAGCGGTGGCGTGATCGGGTGGTTAAAAACGAAGATTTTTCAGTTTTCTCTTTATAAGGTTTTCGGAGATTTAGCTTCCATTTCTCAGTTTTTTCTTGCTTTTTATTGCATAAAAGTAGTATACATATGTTTAGCCTTGAGAAACGAGTTGAAAACGAGCTCGGGAAGTCAAAAAAATAACCTAAAACTTGCCAAAAATTGCCTTTTTTGGTGAGGTCGTGAGCACCGTCGGGCATGTATGTCACATGCGCCCGACTATGCACAGTAGCTGGTGGCAGGCGACATATGTGATGCATGCAACGCACACACCGACATGTGGCCTAATAAATACAGGACGCGTGTCTAGCACGTGCAACCCAGCGTCAGTGGGCGCATCTGTGCAGACGTGCGGCTAACACGTGGTCAATGTCAGCACACTAACGTCAACGTATGGAAGTCTGCTACAGTGAATCCAGGAAAAAAACAAAAAACAAAAAAATTTTATATTTCCCGTAAGGCTACCCTGGAGTGTTTTGGGTCAGTTTCTGGGTTCGAGAAATTTATAAAGTGATTTTTTCCATTTTTCTAGATTTATTACATTAGTAATAAATTAAAGTTTACTACAGAAAAAGGAATTAAGGTGTTCTAAATTCGATTTCGAGTGAATTTTCATACTTCGGACATCACATGAGGGAGATACTTCAAGTTTTCATGTCTTGAGTCTCATATTCAGTGTTTAGGATCGCATGATGGTTAGTCGGAAAAGGAATTGAGACATTCTGAAGTAATTTTTGAGTGAATTTTCATACAACAAACTTACCATAACGGAGATGCATGGGATTCTTGTATCTCGGGAGGTTAGTTTAGTATCCAGTAATGCATGATAGTCGCTATACTGAGATTTTTCTTTTACGAAAGTCTCAAATGAAGTTTTCAGAGAATGTCTTCAGAACGGGTGTGTGACAATGAGACTGTGCATTCGGATTTTGCATTTATTGAAGTTACATTGTCACATACCATATGCCCATAAAGAATGTGAGGATAACATAAAGATGTATCCCTTGTGTTAGTGGACTTTCTGGGATACTGATAACAATGTAGTCACCAAAGTGGCCTTTCAAGTCAGTATTTTGGATTGTTCTATTTACTTGTTAGGGGATGTCTCTGGCTTTATGTTTGGTTATTCTGCCTAAAGATGTTAGCCTTACATAACGTTTTGAGATGATCATAAAGGCATTAGATGGAGGAAAGTCATTGCTTAAATGATCTATTCACCCAAAGTTGGTAGTGTCGTTAGAGTCGATGGTTTGTACTCTGATCGCTTTTTATGTAGAAGTCCAATTGCATATATTATGTATTCAACCCAAAGGTGTTTCATAATATATATGATCAGATTTTCAAGAAAGATACTGTTTAATAGCTTTCAATATCGTTGTTATCATACATTTGTGTTGATATAATCAAAGTTACTATGAAGTCACCTTTTCGGTCAATAAAATCAGTCTCACCATTGAAACCCTGACCGATTTCAATATGAAGAAGTGAACAGAGGATGTATTAAATGCTATGGAAATAGATGAGGTTGATATGACCATACAGATACATATGCCATCTCCACCTACATCAATGAGCTTAAAAGCTCATAAAGCAGCCTCTCAAGCCTAAGATCGGTCTGACAATTTATATCTGATGACCATTAAGAGATTCATACTTGACCATCTGCTTAGTGGACTTCCGAACACAGATATAGAACATTAATTTTTGGAAATGTCTCCTATAGGTACGCAGTCTCATCTAGTGTTGAGACGAGTGCTTTGATTAAAGAATTATTTTCCATGAGCTATATGGGAAAAAGAGGGAGTAAGGAGTACATATCAAGAATGATCCTTCTTCACAGTAAACTGAAGATATTTCACATTCCTCTTACTAATTTCTTCATAGCTCACCAAACTTTGAATACGCGCCCTTCAGAGTTAAGTAATCTGGTGAAGACATATTATTTACAGGATGAGGAATGTGACTTCAATGCTTTGATTGCCAATTGCGTTGCTAAACTCAAGTTTGTTACTCCTACAGTCCTCGATATAACTAAATAGAAGGCAAAGATGAAACACATTAAGATTAAAGGTAAAAAGACTGAATCTTCTCAACACGCCGATGTTGGTCAATTTAGTGCTGGTGAAGGTCTTAGGGACATAAAGAAACTAGCAGTATAAGGCCTAGAAGGAAAGATTGTGACTATCAGATGACTTCTTAGCTTATTAATTTATGAATCTGATTTGTGATAGTCACATTAAGTACTTTGTGGCTATATAGTGGAGTGTCTGATCAAGATGCTTCTACAAAGCATGGATTCATATCTAGGATAAAGCCAAATAAAGGAAAGGAGGAACTGATGGTTGACAACAATGAAGTGGAAGTAATATCTATAAGGGATTTATGTACTGAACAATGTTGCAAGGTTCATTTAGGTTTTTACAAAACACATTTTATATATGATCTTTGGATCAATTTTGGACAAAGAAAGTTTATGTTTTGTATTTAATACTTTTGTTGTACAGTTGTGTTTAATGCAAAACATAATGATACAACTTTCTCGTCATATGGTTTGTATAGAGTGTCTTACCTTGAATTAGATATATGCTTCTTCGTATCTTGCTGAGCACGTCATGAAATGAAGGACCCTGATAAATGAAAAGTCATACATGGTGTGATATAAAAGTTTGAGCCACATTTACAGAGCTAAGGTTGAGAAATTAATAAAGGAAAGCATTTTCTCAATTCTAGATTATGTTGATCTAGGAACATATGCTGACTATTGCAAGGGTAAGTTGACTAATAAGGCTATTGAAGTCAACTTATACTTTTGAATTGTTAAGTCTGATACATAAAGATATCATAAGACCTTATACAGTTGTATTGTGCAATTTCAAAAGTATTTTGACATTTGTTGATGATTATTCCCATTACAGTTATGTGTTCTTGCTTAAAGATTGAAGGTTGAGAACTAATTGGGAAAATCCATTCAGAATGTCAGATCTAACCATAGAAGAGAATATCAAGGCGAACATGGTGTTTTCAGGACTTGAAAAGGTCCGTTTACCAGTTATATGGAATATGTTGGGATAGTGACTTGATTCACTATACCGGGTAGTCTTGAGCAAAATGGTATGTTGCTGAAGGGCATAATCGCACCCTAAAGGACTTGAAAAAGTCAATGTAGAACAAGACTAATCTACCCAATTATCTAGAAGTGTGAAAATCCAATCTTATACATATTGTGTATAGGGTTGCCCTACCGAGGTGGTATAATCCTTATAAAGAAGAAAATTTGCATGCTTATGTAGTTCATTGCTATTTAGTAAGATATCTTAACCACTCTAAAGACTACAGATTTTACTGTAGAGAAGGAGGGAACAGAATAGTAGAAACACAAACAGCTAAGCTTCTAGAATATGATGTCTATGATGATGGTGGGCCCTTTGACCCTTAAGATGATAACAGGATGGATACTACAGTTATTATGTATCTGTTACTCATATATTTAGATCCGGTAGATTTAGGTTTTTGTACCGTGTCTGTACAGGAATATGAACCCATACTTGTACCCACAGAGGTTCCTGAGGGTACAAGATCTAATGCAGTTAGGAAAATCCACCAGAATGAGATGACCTGTTATCTCATCTGATTACATAGTCTATTAGGTGAACAAGACTGTGATATTAGACATGTTATGAATTTGGTTACTTTTATAGAAGCCCGCAGTGGAATTGTGATGGGTTGCAATGACTTATGAGATGCAAACCATAAAGTATAGTAAGGTCAGGGAGCTAATTGATTTTGCAGTAGAACTGTAAAATTGTCAGTTGTAAATAAAGTTTAAGACCTAAAGGACTTCAGGATAAAGTTTATCAGTTTATGGACTAGCTTAATTGCCTGATGGTTTACTCAAAGAGAAATAATGATTTTCTCTCGTATCCTCATAAGATACATTTTGAGTGATTATGGAAATTGTAGCTCATGATGATAAAGAGTTATATTAAATGGTTGTCAAAATCGCTTTCCTGAATAAAGACCTTTATAAAGTGGTCTATATGGTACAACCTGAAGGATTTCAAGATCAACATAGAACTGACATGGTTTACGTGTTATGCAGATCAATATGTGATTTACATCAAACCTCCCGAAAGCGATATCTTACAGTTGATGAGGTTATGACCTCTTTTGGCTTTGTGGAAAATAAAGTTAAAAAGATGCTTGTAGTATGAGGTTAGGGGGAGCAAAGTTATATTCCTATTACTGCATGAGGATGATATATTGCTCACATCAAATTACTTGACCATATTGTATAAGTTTAAGCAACTTTTGGTTAAGAACTTTGACATAAAGGCCTTGACATAACGTCATTTGTCCTAGGTACTCAGATTTATAGGGAAAGATCTTAACACTCATGATACCTCTCAAAGAGTGCATGCATTAAGTATATGTTACAAAGGTTTAATAAGGTTAACAGTAAACCTGTCGTAACACCTATCTCTCATAGTAATAGGTAATCTTTGGCACGGAAACCAAAGAATAAAGTAAAGAGAGAGGTTATGAGGAATGTTCTGTATTCTAGTACGATTGATAGTGTGATGTATGCTTGGCTATATTCTGGGCAGGACATTGTATTTACTGTTTGACTGTTTGGTCAATATTTGGTTAACCTAGATGTAGACCATTTAAATCCAGTCAAGCAAATGTTAAGATAATTAAAGGGAATCAAGGATTATGTGTTGACATATAGAAAAGTCAACAGACTAAAACTCGTAGGGAATTCAAATTCAAATTTAGCTATATGTTTGGATAATCGAAAGTTCACTTAAGGTTACAGTTTTAAGGTTGTAGATGATATAATGTTGTGGAAGAGTGCGTCAAATAGACACATGTGGCTTCCTTGACTATGCATGTAAAGTGCACGCTATAGGGCTACTTCGCAGATGGTTTAGCTCAAAAATTTGATTTCTGAGTTATCTGTGGTTGACTTAGTGGTTAAACCCATTTTTTTGTAATGTGATAATTAAGCTTCTGTGTTGTTTAACAACAACATTGAATATCACAGGATCTTAGTATTTTGAGATCAAATTCTTATGATACGAAAAGGTGACTTTAAGGTTTGGAATATTTAAAGACTGAGGAACTATAAGTCGATTCTTTAACTGAAGGACTTTACCCACTTGTGTTTGGAACACAAGCATACAGTATGGGTGTTTTGAAGTCCTTAGACACTGTTAGTTAAAAGATCGTTATGTTTGCTCCACGTACATTTATAGGTTTTGATGTATTATGACGGTATGATGGTCCATCAATAAAGATGATCATCGGTTATCCTCAGTAATACATGTTATCATACATTGTCATAATACGTATGAAAGCCTTAAGATTTGTGTTGATCTTAAGCATTTTAAAGATCATTAGGCATATATAAAGATTGACCTTGAGCCTATGTCATTAGACATATACAGTTTTATACGGATATATCTTTAAAGTTTCACATGACATAAGGGGATATAAGTTTTAATCTCATAAAGGTTCTCTAATGTTGTTTAACATTCGGTTGGAGAATATAAAGTTTTTCTCTAATTTTGTTTAGCATATGGTGAGAGGAAACAAGTTTTCTCTAATGTTGTTTAGCATTCGGTAAGAGAAAATAGGATTTCTCATATGCAGTTTAACAATGCGATTTGGCATAAAGTTGGAGAAATTGAGACCTATAGATGAAATGATACATATTAGATCATAAAGGCATCATCGTAGTCTACCACACTCTATTTTCCCATTCATGTTAGTGAAGTATTAGGTATATGTGATTGTATTGGATCTATGTCACACATGACACATGCATCTGATACTTTTCGGTATCAAAAGCCTTACAGGACAAAATGTTGGACTTTCATTATCTTTGGATCAAATGTTTTGTTTTTAAACTCAGTCGACTAATACAGTAGCGTGACTTAATCGAGCTTTTAAACTATTTTTTTAAACTTGAGTCAAAACTACAATTAAGTATTGTCCAAGGGGGAGAATGTTAGACAAATTTGCCCCTAAGGGCAATTTTATCATTTTTCCTATTAAGTGGACAACATGTAATTGCATTATTTTATTTTTAAATAAATTATCGGTTAAGTTATGTAAGTTGATCCATATAAAGATAATAAAGTGGCCTAATAAATTATCTAAATTAATGGGTTGAAGTTCGGGTAAAAAATGGATCCCTTTTAGTGTGGACCTGGTCCATCTCAGCCTTGTGATGGGAAAGCCTGATATGGAAGCTATATAGATAGGTTATGGTCTCCTACAGTTGCTCATGTCAATCGTAAACACAAGGAAGCTATGACCCGTTAAGAGAGCTTACATTTTGAGAAAACTATAGAAAGACCTATCGCGTCTCGGTGATGGATTGCTATAAAGATGGCAGTAGATTTGGGATCATTTCAGTTTCGAAAGCTCATTTGAAGTTTCAAAATCGAAAAATAGGTATTTTCGTATTTCTCCATTTTTTTCCTTTCACGTTCGATCTGGGATACGTAACTAAGGTATCATTACGTATTACAAATCTTGCTCTTTACTCTTTTATACTTTTTTGGTTTATCAAATTATGTATGAAGTTGATTAGGTACGTAAATGACTTTGTATTTCTTAATAAACTTGAGTAGATAAATAGTGCTTAAAGCGAACTGCATATTTCCATCATTTGCGAGCTCCTGTTAGAAAAGTCAACGTGTACAAGATTCTTTTTTTATATATACATTAGATATCCTAGCTTCGTCAGACTAATCCTAAGCCCCTAAGATCCCATCCTAAGAGCCCTAGAGGAGGTAAATCTGGAACCTCAAGGTCCCTCATATTCCTACGTAGCTTGTACACTTTTACGCACAAGGAGTTGTCACATACTAATTAATTAGCTGCTGATTGATCATTGACCCTGCTCAGCATCAGTTCCCATCAGCCCCAGGTTCCCTAGTAGTTCCAACTCCCACAATGCCACTGGAAGCGAGACGTCTGCAATTGATCCGACCAAGGAGCATGCTCCCTAGGCTAGATGATCATCAATAGGAAAAATCCCCCCTCTCCCTCCTTTGTGTTGGCTCAAACTTAAGACCTCCTATAAAGAAGAACCTTAAGTGAGGAATTGAAACCAATTAGACTACTCTTATTTGTAAACGCGTACAATTAGTTTTACAAAAGATCGTAAAAAAAAGGAGTTGTAAAGAGGTTATTTTCGTTTTAAAAAAATAAAAACTTTTGGCAAGTAATTTTTAACCCTGACTACCTGTTTAGTTCAAGGAATGGAATAGAATAGTCATTCTGAGGAATATAAAAGATGAGGAATAGAATAAAATATGTATTACTTTGTTTGGTTCAAAGAATGGAATAGATAAAAAATTTCTATGCTAGTGTTTGGTTTGAAAATATAAACTTGGAATGACAAAGGAATAACTAATAAGAAGACAAAATAGCAATAACAACAACAACAACAACAACAACAACAACAACAATAATAATAATAATAATAATATTTTTATTTTTAATAAATTCCTTATTTGTAGCATCCGGACTTGGGCCTGATCGCTACTGTGCTGGGCCTCGGACCCCGACCGCCCATCACACCAAGGTATTGTCCCCTCTGGCACTCGAATTCGAGACCTCAGGGTTTTGTTCCGCTTTAAGCGGACGCCTCTTACCAATGAGCCATTGGGGCGAGCTCTACGCTCGCGGGCCGACCTTCACCTTTTTTTTTTTTCTCATAAACACCGAACTCTTCCAAATTACTTTTTTTTTTCTTTCTTTCTTTCTCATAAACACCGACCTCTTCCAAATTTCACAAACTTGGTCTCGTTGGAAAGCTCACATCGGTCTGTCTCATTCACTCACTAGTCAAATAATGACTTCACTTTCAACTCTTATAACTTTTTATTCTGTTATCCAAAAATTCTGTTCTTTATAGCAATAGAAAGTTCAGGATAAGCTCTACATTTTGTATGTAGACATCAAAAATCAATTTTAACTCAAGCTGGGTCAATTTTTCACTCAAAGTTTCTG
>JANIIA010055744.1:0-11137 GCA_027478495.1 Erythroxylum alaternifolium
TCTAAGTTTCCAGTGCCATTGGACAGTTATTTTCACTATCGTTAAACCTCTATTCTGTCACTTTACAGTTTTTCGGGTCCGAAAACGACTCCAAAAAATTCCCAAAAAATTCCTATAATTCTCTAAAAATTAGAAAACCTTAATGACCATCTGCAATTCAATTTTTTCACACACAAAGCCTATTTTTCAAAATTCACATTTATTTGCAATTATACCGGAAAAATGTCATGAATGCATGTACAGATATTTTTCATGTGCAAAAATCACTATTTACAAATGCATGAGCATGGGATGTGTTTTTCTAATTTCTCCGATTGACCTCCCGTGTACCAATTTCCATGATTCAACCCGTTATATGGAAACGGGATATTACAAATGAAGTGCTGTATAGGATGCAACACATGATTTTTAACTTTCTTGTTGTTTCATATTTCATATTAGATTAGGTTTCCAATTATGTTTTTGATATAAGTGAACACCTTGAAGAAATTAAACATAAGTATGACTTAGGTTTTCTTTGTCCTTCTCTTTTTCACAATAGTAGGAATGTTGTGAAAAGGAAAACAATGAGGTGATGATGCAAATATAAGGTATGGAAGGAACTTAGGAGTGACACGAAGAAAAGAATCAAAAATGGGAAAGAAGTGCGAAAATTCTCGGTGTCACAATCGTAACCCATTCTAAACCTTCTACTACGATTCGTGACCTATAGTGGGGGCATAATGGGACATGCAATTTTCATGTCATTTGTTTCAAATTTACCCCTCTTTTCTCCTCCCTGACTTATATGTTCACCCTTACCCTCACGTTTCTCACCTGTAAGACTCTATCACTCTCTCTCTGGAAACAAACTCTCAAATCCTCTCACGTCTCTCTATAATTTCTTTATCTCTCTAAATTCTTCACATCTCTCATTCCAAATGAGATCTAAAATTAAGCAAAAGGCTAAGCGTTTTCAAGGAAAGGTTAAAGCATAAGAAGAGTCAGGGTACGAACAAGGAAATCTAGTGGTGGATTAGAAAGCACCCTTCCTGATTTACTCAAAAAAGGAAGGTAACCGTTTCCAAACCTTTACCTTTAAAAGGATTGTTGTCCCTCAATATTTAGTCTTTGAAATATGCAAAATAACTAGATTGAGATAATCAGTTAAAAATTTAGGAGGAAGAATTCACTGGGAAAAATTTATGCGCTTTAACTATGTCATTTATGAAGAACTCACCCTAAAGTTCTTCACCTCCCTTTTATTTGAGCAAGCTAACCCTAAGGATTTATTGTTTCGGTTGCAAGGTCAACCATATAAGTTACACTATAAAACCTTGTGTGACATCGGTGATTCTCAGAGTCAACCACAGTGGACTAGCATTATGACTTCCATGCCACACTCTATTGGATTGAACTAACCGGGGTTGGAGAATTTAATGCTAAAAAAGCACAAAATAACATAACTTGTAATCTTGAGAACTTGTTGTTACACAAGTTCATGCGTCAAACTGTGCTTGATAAAAGCAAAAGTAATGTGTTCGGTGAAGGAACTTTTCATTTTGTGATGCATAGATCATAACGTCCACGTTTGCACCTCCACCCACATCATTAACACTATTATTGCTACTCTGGAAAAAAGAAGCAATAGTCTGGGCATGTGGAATTTGGTTACAATTATTGTAGATTATTATGTTGTCAATTATGATAGACTAACTATGTATTTTCCTGAGTTCCTTAACACTTGTCACTTGACGAAAGTTGAGATCTTAAAGTCCCATAATATGGAACTTTGAGATGTTAGTGCAATGTCTTATGTTAAGAACAGGGCAACATAGGCTAGTTCGAGCTTGGTGCCACTGTAATAAGAGTAGGAATCAACTAATGAAGAGTTTAGAGAGGAAGAGACAGATAGATGGGAGAAGGTAGTCAACGCAATTTTAGACACTAATAAGGTAATTTCAAAAAATGCCAAGGTGTTGACGGAGATAGTAAAAGAGTGAAGAAGACAATGTCAATACATTTGAAGCATCTATAAGTACTTTGCTACTTAAGGCATAGAGATCCCACCTCCAACACCATCACCATCACCATCACCACCTCAATTGCGATGACTGGTTTTTATGCTCAAACCCTTTTATTTTTTATTATATATTTTTACTGTCATTTTGTTTAATTCCCACCTTATGTGTTATTTATTCTTCTCTCATTGAGGACAATGTGTTTTCCAAGTGTGAGAAGGGTTGTGTGCATTATATGTTTTTATTTTGGGTGTGATTTTTACATGTTATCTGTTAGTCTTGTTTCAGAGTTCATGATGAGATTCGTGTGAATGTGCCAATGGTTAGGACTTAACGGAATCAGTCTAGCTTTCAATATAGTTTTTTAGGTTGTAAAGATTTATTAGCTTATGAAATTAGTATCCTAGGTGGATTTGGTTAAATATGCATGTTAATTGGATACCATGTTAGTTCATTCTGTTTGTTTATGCCTTACAACCAATCGCTTTAGTTGTAGTTTAGTGATAAATTATTTAAAGGCATTATTTATCTTGTATATGTTAGATGTATATGATAAAGTCCATGGAATAATTATACATTACAAATAAAATTATAATGAGATTATAATTATGAGATGTATGTTGCATTTATTTATTATTCCTAAATATTCCTAGTCATTGTTCTATTAAGATTGGACATTAATAGAACGTAAAAAGACTAGCATGTGTTGTTTTTTTCCTTATGAAGGAAGTAGTCAATCTCATAGGCTAAAATATAGAGATACTTAAACAAATATATGGGTGCTTGTCAGAGAAATAGTTTACTGAACAGACATGATATGAGAAATTCATTTGGAACATTACTTGTATGTCTATGAAATTCTCATTATGATGATTGTATAAGTAATCCTTTGACTTGAGGTCATCAAAGTCATCTTGTACGGGGATTGCTATGTTTTGATACTACTTATGATATATTCAATCATGGGTCATTTAATCGGTAGTCATTAGATGTAGCATAAACTATATGGAGGTAGTGGTGTGTTCAAGATAGGATTCATCATCCTAAAGTAACTAGGGAGAATGTTTCATTGTTCTCTATTAATATTGATTTAGGAAATCCTTGGACAAGGTGAAATGATGCTTTGTAAGTAGTTTACAAATGTCACTAATTGAATCGATAGCTAATGGCAGAGAACTAATATAATTAGACTCAAAATAGAGTAGACATTAATTCTATGCTTTATGTCTAATCGAAACATTGTATTAAGAAAGTATATAATTGAATGGAAAAATAATGCACAAAAAGATTAGTCAAAACCACTTTGACATTCCTAAATATTTAGGTGGTTATGATGCATTACTAGATGCCAATCTTGATCTATGATTATAAATTATTTAATTGGAGAATTAAATATAAATTAAAAGAAGTTTTAATTTATCTAATTCTAATTATGAATTAGAATTAGATTTTATAATAATTGCCAACATATTTGGGAACCTAATGGGTCTCACATATAGAATGGGTTAACGATAACAAAGTTAATTTAATCAGGTTGGGCTTGATTGTAAAGTTTGAGTAACTTTATGAGTAAATATGAGATATTTGATAAATAAAGATCAATATGAGATATTCAATCTTATATAGGCATAATTGGTATTTAGCTAGAATTATTTGTAATTCTAATTAAAGTTTAATTAAAATTAGTTTTTAATTTCAATGAAATTATCGAAATGCCTAGAACCTATTATAAATAGGCTTAAGCTATATGGAGCTAGGACTTCTTGCTTAACCTCTCTGTAAGAGTTACAGAGTTCTCTCAACTCATTTTATGGATACTATTAGAGGTTGAACATTTGTGCGGCTACAGTGGTTGAAACAAATTGGTTTCAGGAACAGTTCAAGGGATAGGACGAGATAAAGATCAAGCTTTGAAATAAGGTATGAATTAAGTTTTTGCTTTATTATGATTTGTGTTAATCATTTTATAGAATTAAAGAGATCTTGGTTTTTAGGAAATCAAAAGTTACGAAAAAGTTTTGTAAATATTCCGTTGTGGTCAGGATCAAATTACAACTCGGTTTCCCAACAACTGCTAACATGACTTTCATATGGAAGTCATGTTAGAATGTTTAAATCGACATATTAATAGTACATATGATAATATAGGTTCTACAAATATCATATGTACTAAAACTTTGTTTTCTTTAATAAGTTCTATTTTGGTTTAAATGATTTGATTCATAAGTTATGACGAGTTAATTGAAAAATGTCTTATTCTTATCATTATGTATGATTCCAAGTATTGAAGGTTTGGTTAAAATAATGATATGTATTAGTCAATTATTTACTTGAAAAATATTGATATATTAATAGTATAAGTTATATATTAACTTATAATGAACTTATAGGAAAATTTGTTCTCTTACTAAATATAACTATAAAAAATTTAAAACTTAATATTTTTCGTAAAATATTTTGAACTCCTAAAAAAATCCCCAAATTTATTTTATAGGAATTTGAATTTCATACCCTTTACTATAATTTGTTTCAAACTATCACTTCACTTAAAAATTATTTATAATTACATAAACTAATTTAGAAAATTCTTGACTATTTCAAAAAGGGTAAAAGATGTTGACATCCTCCTATAGTTTTATCAATTTCACCAAAACTCAATTTATATCAAAATATCATGGAAGGACCTTATATTTTGTAAGAAGTCTAAAATTAATTATTATGTTAAGTTATTTTATTTATTTTATAATCTTGACTCATTTTAATTCCTGTTTAACTAACAAACCCGTTTTCATTTATTTTTCTACAACCTGAGACCTACCAATCACTTCTCTTTTTCTTTCTCAATTTCACCCATAATATCCTAGTACCCCATACATATCATGAAAAATGTTTATTAAGACCTAAACTTATTTAAAGTTTAGAAAAGGAGACCTTCCATCAAATTTTAAATGGTATTGAAGATAAAATTTCAAGGAGTTTTCAATGTGTAAGATTGTAAGTGTTATTTGATGCTCTTCTTCAAATGGGTGAAGAAGTCCAAACGTTTTAAAAGGAAGTGTGTTTAAGTGTTTCAAAGACAACTTTTTGAAAATTGAAATCTTATAATATACATTATGAAACCTTTGAAGACTAACTTCAAGTCAAGTAAAAATGAGAAATTTAAATAATGTTGAGTTTGTGATTAAGGAATTGATTTGATGAGATTTGTTTTCAAGAAATGGAGTTATCATATGTTTATTAAGTTAAAATAAGATTAAGCATTTTCTTTTCAATTACATTTTCTATGAATGCATGTACATATTAGATTAGAAAGTAAACTTGGGGTATGAAAATTAGAGTGTTTTAGGTGTTTGGAGAAAATTTAAACATTAAAGGGTGCATATGTAAGTATTACAAACCACAAAAGGGGTATATGAAAATTTATCAAAACATAAGTGACCATATGAAAATTTATTAAAATATATGAGGGTATATAAATATTTATCAACATATAAGAGGGTGTAAGACAAAAACTCACCTTCATATTATGCTCCTAGCTCATTAGCCATAACTTTTACATAAAGTACACCTTTAGATGTTGTTGCTGGAAAAAATATCTCTCTCTCATTCAATACAAAAATAATTTATTAATTAACAATTAGTTACAAATGTCAGATCAAATTATATAACATTAATAAGTGTAGTTGGTAGCTAAATTGCTACTCGCAACCTATTTCAGGCTCACTATTAATAAATGCAACTATCACTTCTTCAAATGTTGTAGTCAATTTATCATTTCATGTTATATAACAATTTTAGTTTTTTCGTTTCTTTACAATATTAAGATTTCAAACTAAATAAGATATGTGAAACATAGAAACATATCTTACTCAATATACTGGCTAGTGCATATGCTTTTTTGCATCAATAAATTTAAAATGTTAATTCAATGTTATTATTAACATGATTTATCATATTACTTGACTAATTTATGCAATGATTATGTTAAAATTTTTAGTAATTGGTGTTGCATTAATAGTGTTTGTACTATTTTCATTGCTCTATGTAATAAAAAAGACACATGTGAATATCATATCATAATTCTTAAACATCAAAATTTTAGTATTCAAATAAAATACTTTCATATTCTAATCATTCTTGTAAATTATCATTAAAAATTGCATCATATAAATAATCAACAACTATAATTAGATTGTTCCTTGGATTTTTTAATATTTATTCAATATTTCTGGCATAACCAACATCTTCATTTGATGCAGTTTCACCATCCAAAACTTTATTATTTTCATTATTACTGCTATTCTTATTGAACATAAAATACTCATTTACATTAATATATACCTTGAAAAATGTTATAATTGTGAGCTTTTGTTTGTCAATTATATAGTATTCCTTCACTAACAAGTCATCCCATCTTCGAATATTTGATGAGGAAACTTGTATATCACATAAATTGTCCCCTTCAAATGTTTGATAAGGAATTTGTATATAAACTCTTGCAATACTCTATAACCAAATTTTTTGGCAATATAAATAAATTGTAGAAATATAAATGAAATGTGGCATCGTTAAGTGACCTAAGTTGAAAAATGAGTAATTTAAATGATATTGAGATTGTGATTGATAAAAATTGAGTAATTTAAATGATGTTGAGATTGTGATTAAGGAACAGATTTGATGAAAATTGTTTTCCATAAATGGAGTTAATCATATGTTTATTAATTTGCAATAAGATTAGGCTTTTTTTGTTTAATTACATTTTCTTACAATGCAAGTACATATAAAATCAGAAAGTAAACTTGGGGTATGAAAATTATAGTGTTTGAGGTGTTTGGAGAAAATTTAAACATTAAAGAGAGCATCAGTAAATATTACAAACCACAAAAGGGTATATGAAAATTTATCAAAACATAAGTGACCATATGAAAATTTATTAAAATACAAGAGGGTATATAAATATTTATCAATATATAAGGGGTGTAAGACAGAAACTCAGCTTCATATTGTCCCCCTAATTCCTTAACCATAACTTTTACATAAATTACACCTTCAGAAGTTATTGCTGGAAAAAAAATATCTCGCCCATTCAATACAAAAACAATTTCTTAATCAACAATTAGGTGAAAATGTTCAAAGAAATTATATAACATTAATAAGTGTAGTTGTAGGGATGGTAGTCTTAGCCTGACCCGACCCATCCCAACTTGGACCCAGGTTGGTAATGACCGTTTGGCCCAACTCCGACCTAGCCTGGCTCGTGGCCTAAAGGGAACTTGCAAAACAATGTCATTTTGCACATTTTTTTATAAAGTGTAGACTTCTGATGTTTCTATAAACATTGACACCTTGTCAACTTTGGAAGTTGACAGATGTCTATTTTATAAAACAACTAATTTATGTAGACTTTTTTTCAAAATTGAGAATTCAAGCATTAATCATTATAAGTCACCGATAAAGTCACGGCTAGTTCAACGTATTCACATTTCCTCAATATTAAAAATTACACACATATAAATAGTACTATAGAAACTAATTTTGGTCACATTTTGGAACATATAGAAAATTTCTATAAACATTAATACTCTAATGCAATAAATGAAACCTCAATTACTACTAGCTTTTTCCCTACAGCCAATCAATTGATTTTAGTTTAGTGGCATAATTATTTAAAGGAATTATTCATCTTATACATACTTAGATGTATGATAAGGTTCATGAGATAAATATATATTGTAAATAAAATTATGATGAGATCATAATTATGAGATTCATATTGTATTTTGCAAAAATTCTTCTTAGTTATTGTACTATTAAGACTGGACATTAATAGAGCGTAAAAGGGCTAGCACATGTTATATTTCTTCCTTATGAAGGAAGTAGTCAATCTTATAGACTAAAGTATAGAGATACTTGAACAAATGTGTGGGTACTTGTTAGAGAGCAAGTTTACTAAACTAATCCTATATGAAAAATCTATTTGAAACGTTACTTGTATGTCTATAAAAATCCTTATTGAGAACATTATGTAAGTGATCCTTTAATTTGAGATCACTAAAGTATCTCATATAAGTATTGTTATATTTTGATACCATTATGACATATTCTGGTTAAGAGTAGTTCAGTCGGTAGTCATTGGATATAGCATTCACTATATAGATGTAGTTGAGTGATCAATATAAGATTTATCATCCTAAAGTAATTAGGAAAAATGTTCTACTGTTGTCGATTAGTTTAATTTGGGAAATCTTTAGATAAGGTAGAATGATACTTTATAAATAGTTTTAAAATGTCATTAATTGAATTATTTACTCATGATAGAGAACTAATATAACTCAAATATAGTAGACATTAATTCCAAGGTCCATGTATAATTAAGACATTACATGATGAGAGGATTGAATTATACAAAAAATCATGCACATATAGGTATATAAAACTACTTTGACATTCCTAAATATTTGGGTGGTCCTAATATGGCTAGATGTCAATTTTAATCTATAAATACAAATTGTATAATTAGATAATTAAAAATAATTTAAAGTTGTTTAATTTATCTAATCATAAATATGATTTAGAGTTATAATTTATATTCATTGCTAATATATTTGGGAAACTAATGAATCACACACAAAGAAATAGTTAAAAAGTGTTTTAATCAAGTTGGACTTTAATGTAAATTTTGAGAAACTTTATAATTAAATATCCAATATTTAATAAATAAAAACAATATAAGATATTGGATCTTAGTTGAGCTAATTGGTATTTAAATAAAAATATTTAATTATAATTATAATTTTTTTCAATTAAATTATTAAAATGTCCGACACCTATTATAAATAAGTTTAGACTCTAAAGGAGCTAATACTTATTGCTTAACCCTCTTTATAATAATTGAAGAGTTTTTTCAATATGTGTAAAACCCCAAAACTTTCCTCTCATTAAATACAAATTTTCATATTCGGTGAATAGTATATTTAGATGAATAATGAATTTTTTGGGACCTGACCTCGAAATAATTAAAAATATCCAGAATAATTATTAGAGTTTAATGATATGAAATGGGTCGAGAATAAGTCCTATATGATGGATTTCGAGAGTTCTAAAAGTTTAGGACTAAAATGCCCTTTTGGAAAGTAATGGTTATTAATGATTTTAAACTCATTCAAAAAAATTTTAAGTCATTCAATAAATAAGAATTGACCCTAATTAGAGTATTTCATGGTCAATTCGAAAATAAGACAGTTATGGAATGTTTTATGGATTTAATTTGGTTGGTTGGTCAATTAAATGCATTAAAGGGCAATTTGGTCATTTTACATGATATTAATGGATTGATGAGTGATTAGAGATGACCAATGAGATGATGACATGTGTTTGATGAGTCATTAGTGATGACAAATAGAAAGGTGACATGTGTAATCCATTAAATGAGTATAAAAGGCAAAACTTAAGGCATTTTGCTTCATTCTTTCAACATATATGTGAGAGTGAAACAAAAGAAGAAAAAGAAGAGAAGAAAGAGTGAAGTTTCGGCCAAGGAGAGAATAAGGAGGGTGCAACTGATTTTTGATGGGTTTTGGAGCATGAATTGAAGAGAATTTGATCAAGATTAAGTGTTCTTCAATTTTCCAAAAGATTGAAAGATAGCAGTAAGTTTCCTAACCTAAATTTCTAGTTTTGGGGCTTTTTAGTGGGACGGATTGATGTAATATAAATGATGATTTTTGACTTGCCATGGAGTAGATAATAAGTTTGGAAGCATTTAAGGGTTGAATATGACAAGAGAAAGAGTTATGTTTAGTGAAATTTTGTTTTTGATTCTCGAATCACTTGAACCAGCCCTATTATTTGCACCATAACTCGAGCTACAAACCTCCAAATTAGGTAATTCCAATTGAAGTTAAAACCTAAGACAAAGTACTAAAAATCTATAGAAGAGACCTAGTCCTAATTCTGGATTAATGATATCGAAGTTTGATATTGAAAATGGTAACCTGATACTACCTAATGTCGAAATAGATTGTGATATTTGATAAATTTTTCTTGATTTAGAAATTGCAATGGCATGATTTTTGATGATATGAAAATTAGAGACTTAGGGGAACAAATGTCTAGAAAACCTCAAAGCCTAATTTGAACGTTTACTATGTGACAAGTAAGGAACAAGTGGAGGTATAGCTTCTAAACATAAGCCATATTCGTGACTTATCATATATCATCATGATGTGGTGAATTAAATTGAATGAGATAGTGTTTTGAGTTAGAACTGGTAAAATTATGATTTTAAGTGACTTTTGAAGTTAGAATTGGAAACAGAGAACAATAGGTTAGCTTTTGGTAGCAAACAGAAATACAATTAGCATACGTATTACACGATTAAATATTAATCTCGAATTTGGTTTAACCGAATTTATAGTGTTAATGTCTTATTTTCGAATTTGGAAATAAATGCCTCAGCAAAATGCGCTTGTGTAGGTAAAAGAAAGGCACAGAACGTGTGAGTGTGCTTAGAGATAAAGTTGTTTAACTTTAAATGTATTTTACGAAAATGATTTCTATTCTATCGTGAAGTGAATACGGATTATGAGTTTTATGTAAATGATGCATTATAAGTAAATATTTCTAGTACAATTTTATGTTTTTAGCAATATATGAATTGAAGTTTGAAAGTTAAATCTTATATGATCTGAGTTTATATTAAGATGATGTTGTTGGTTGATAAAAAGGAAATGGTCTTTAACATATGGTATACAGATAGGTTTTATACATATTAATATACCGGTGTATAATGGTTAACCTAGTACGAGTAAGCGATTTAGAACTAGCTCCGTAATTAGTGGTTAACTAACTACGAGTAAGCAATATAGAACCAGTTCCATAACTACCTGTAACATCCCGTACTCATATGAAGGGTTAGGACCCGAAATTTCAGTATATATGAGCTCAAACAGAGATTAAGGAAATGCATTTTCTTGCTCATGCATAATGTTAGCATATATGCACGCGAATATTGAATCCTTCCACAAAAATAAGTCTACATGCATTCATTGACAACTTCTAGGCATGATTGATGTTAAATGTGATTTTACTGAAAATGAGAAGTAGAGGGAGTAGAAAGAGTGATCTTGGTATGAGTT
>JANIIA010055755.1:0-11137 GCA_027478495.1 Erythroxylum alaternifolium
GCATGAGATGTGGTAATTTACCACACTTGGACCCGTTTCTCTGGTCCGACCCGTTCTCTGGAAACGGGATGTTACAATTTTGCCCACCAATGATGTGGCAATGGGTTGTTTTCTCACTGAAAGCGCCCAACTACTCTGTGAACGATTTGTTTTGCTAACCGAAGGTGGCCAACGACTATGCCAATTAGTTTTTTTCTCTTTGTTAACGAATATTTTTTCTCTTTAAAGGTGCCAAATGACCGTGCCAAATGGTTGTTTTTCCTACTAAAGATGTGTCAACGGGTTGTTTTACTCGCCAAAGGTAGCTAGCAACTGTGCCAAATGGTTGTTTTCCTCACCGAAGTTGCCCAACGACTATGCTGACTCATTATTTTCTGATTGAAGCTACTTAGTGACTATTACACGGGTTTATTTTCTCACCAAAGATGCCCCGCTTTCGTTACAACGGGTTGTTTACTTGTTGAAAGTTCCCGGTGACTGTGTCAACGAGTTATTTTACTCTCCAAACATGCCCAACGACCATGCCAACTAGTTGTTTATCGCAAAAGGTACCCAGCAACCTTGTTAATAGATAATTTTCCCAATGAAAATGCCCATCGATTGTGTCAACAGATTGTTTCCTTCAGTAAAGGTGCCCAACAACCTTCCCAATTAGTTGTTCTACTCACCAAAGGTGCCCAGCAACTATGCCAAAGGTGTTTTGCCTACTGAAGGTGCCCAGCAACTAGGTAAGGTGTCGTTTTGCTCATTAAAGGCGCCCAAAACTATGTCAGCCGATTGGTTTCTGATCGAAGCTACACAATGACCGCTACAATGGGCTATTATCTGACCAAACATATCCAGCTACTATTATAATGGATTGTTTACTCACTAAAAGGTCCATTGATTGTGTCAATGAGTTGTTTTGCTCACCGACAATGCTTAGTGACCATGGTATCTAGTTGTTTTCTCATTGACGGAGCCACTAAACGTGCCAACGGATAATTTTCTTAGCGAAACTGTGCAACAATTATGTCAACGGGTTGTTTTCCTCACTAAAGGTGCCTAGCCATAATACCAACAAGTTGTTTTGCTCACTGAAGTTGCCCAACAACCATACCAAAAGGGTTGTTTTGCTTACCAAAAGTGCCGAACAATCATGCCAAGTGGTTGTTTTCTCATTGAAGCTACTCACCAAAGGTGCCCAAAAATCATTACAATGGGTTGTTTACTCACAAAAGGTGCCCAGTGACAGTGTTAATGGGCTGTTTTGCTCACCAAAGTTACCTAGCAACCATATTAACTGGTTGTTCTTCTCACCGAAAGTGCCTAGCGATAATGCCAACTGGTTGTTCTTCTCACCGAAGATGCCCAGCAACTATAGCAAAAGGTTGTTTTGCTTATCGAAGATGCCTAATGACTATGCCAAGTGATTGTTTTCTAATCAAAACCACCGAGTGACTGTTACAATGGGTTGTTTTCTCACCGAAGGTTCCCATTAACAATGTTAGTGAGCTATTTTACCCACCAAAGATGTGGCAATGGATTTTTTCTCACTGAAAGTGCCTAATGATTGTGTGAATGGTTTTTTTCCTCATCGAAGATGCCCAGTGACCATGTCAACTAGTTTTTTTCTCATCGAAGGTGCCCAACGACCATGTCAATGGGTAACTTTCTCATCGAAGGAGCCCAACGACAATGTGAACAGGTTGCTTTACTCACCGTAGATGCTTGGGGATCATGCCAACTAGTTGTTTTGCTCACCTAAGGTGCCCAACAACTATGCCAATGGGTTGTTTTGGTCATCGAAGGCAGCGAACGGTCAATCTAATTGCTTGTTTTCTCATCGAAGTTACCCAGAGACCGTTATAATAGGTTGTTTTCTCATCAAGGGTACCCATTGACTGTTAAAGTGTGTTGTTTAGTTACCGAACGTTCCGACTGACAGTGTTAACGGGTTGTTTTGCTCATTGAAGGTGCCCAGCAACCATACCAATAAATTGTTTTGCTCACTGAAGGTGCACAACAATTATGCCAAAGAGTTGTTTTGCTCACCGAAGGTGCCCAACAACGTTGTCAACTAGTTTTTTTCTCACCGAAGGTGCCCAGCAACTATGCCAATAGGCAATTTTCTCATCAAAACTGCCCAACGACCATGCTAACGGGTTGTTTGCCTCACCGTAGGTGCTCCACAATCATGCCAACTAGTTGTTTTGATTATCGAAGGTGCTCAACAACTATGCCAAAAGGTTGTTTTAGTCACCAAAGGTGGCCAACATCCAATACAACTATTTGTTTTCTCATCGAAGCTTCCCAGTGACTATTACAATAGGTCGTCTTCGCACCAAAGGTGCTCAGTGACCATGACAACTAGTTGTTCTACTTTCCAAAGGCACCTAACAAATACGCCAAAGGATTGTTTTGCTCACTGAAGGTGCCCAACGACTATACAAACTAATTTTTTTCTCACTGAAGGTGCCCAGCGACCATGCCAATGGGCAATTTTGTCATCAAAATTGCCCAACGACTGTGTTAACAGGTTGTTTTCCTCACCATAGGTGCTCCGCGATTATGCGTACTAGTTGTATTGCTTACTGAAGGTGCCCAGCAACGATACCAATGGGTTGTTTTTTTCACCGAAGGTGGCCAACGACCGATACAACTACTTGTTTCCTTTTTGAAGCTCCACAGTGATCATGATAATGGGTTTTTTCTCACTGAAGGTGACCAACGACCATCAAAATTAGCTATTTACTCACCGAAAGTGCCCAGTGATATGTTAACGTGTTGTTTTGTTCACTGATCCCAGCGACCATGGCAACTAGTTGTTCTGCCCTCTGACGGTGCCTAAGAAATATGCCAAAAGGTTGATTTGCCCATCAAAGGTACCCAACAACCATACTAACTAGTTTTTTTCTCATCGAAGGTGCCCAGCAACTATGCCAATGGGCAATTTTCTCATTGAAAGTGCCCAATGACTATGTTAACAGGTTGTTTTCCTCACCTTAAGTTCTTCAGGATCATGCCAACTGGTTGTTTTGCTTATCGAAGGTGCCCAACAACTATGCAAATGGGTTATTTTGGTCACTAAAGGTGGCCAACGACCAATACAACTACTTGTTTTCTGATTAAAGCATCGCAGTGATCGTGATAATGGGTTTTTTTCTCACAAAAGGTGCCCAATGCTTTCACAATCTGCTAGTTACTCACCGAAAGTTCTTGGTGATAGTGATAACGAGTTATTTTGCTCACTGAAGGTGTCTAACGGCCATAGCAACTGGTTGTTTTGCTTTCTGAAAAAACCTAGCAATTACACAAAAGGGTTATTTTGCTCACTAAAGGTGCCCAACGACCATGCTATCTATTTTTTTTCTCAACGAAGGTGCCTAACGACCATGCCAATGGGCAATTTTCTCATCAAAAGTGCCCAACGATAGTGTTAACAGGTTATTTTCCCTAACGTATATGCTCCGTGTTCATAGGTTATTTTCCCTAACGTATATGCTCCGTGTTCCCTAACTAATTATTTTGTTTACCGAAGGTGCCCAATGACTATGCCAATGGGTTGTTTTGGCCAACAAAAGTGGCCAACGACCAATTCAACTACTTGTTTTCTCATTAAAGCTCCTTAGTTACGGTGAAAATAGGTTTTTTTCTCACTAAAGATACCCATCAACCATTACAATGGGCTGTTTACTCACTGAAAGTGCCCAGTGACACTGTTAACAGGTTTTTTTGCTCACTGAAGGTGGCTAGCGACCATGCAAACTGGTTGTTTTGCACTCCGAAGTGCCCAGCAACTATGCCAAAGTGTTGTTTTGCTCGCTGAAGGTGCCCAACGGCCATGCCAACTGGTTTTTTCTCAATGAAGCTACCCAGTAACCATTACAATTGGTTATTTTCTCAGCAAAGGTGCCCAACGATCGTTACAATGGGCAGTTTACTCATCGAAAGTGCCTAGCGGCTATGTCAACGGTGCCCACCAAAGGTGTATTCTCACCAAAGGTGCCCAATGACTGTTAGAATGGGTTGTTTACTCACCGAAAGTGCCCAGTGACAATGTTAATGGGTTGTTTTGGTCACCGAAGGCACCAAATGACCATGCCAACTGGTTGTTTTGCTCATCGAAGGTGCCTAGTAACTAAGGAAAAGGGTTGCTTGGCTTACCAAATCTGCCCAACAACTATGCCAACTGGTTGTTTTTTGATTGAAACTACCTAGTGACAATACAATGCATTATTTTCTCACTAAAACTGCCCATCAACCATGCTAGCGAGCTAATTTTCCCACCAATGATATGGCAATGGGTTGTTTTCTCACTGAAAGCACCCAACTACTCTGGGAATGATTTGTTTTGCTAACCAAAGGTGGCCAACGACCATGTCAATTAGTTTTTTTCTCACTAAAGGTGCCCAGCGACCATGCTAATAGGCAATTTTCTCATCGAAAGTGCCTCATGACTGTGTTAACAGGTTGTTTTTGTCACCGTAGGTGCTCTGCAATCATGCCAACTTGCAGTTTTCCTTACCGAAGGTGCCCAACAACTTTGTCAAAGAGTTATTTTGCCTACCAAAAGTGCCCAATGACTACGCCCGCTGATTGTTTTATCATCGAAACTGCCTAATGACTGTTACAATGGGTTGTTTTCTCACCAATGATGCCCTTCGACTATTACAATAGGTTGTTTACTTACTAAAAGTGCCCAATGACTGTGTCAACAAATATTTTTTCTCTCTAAAGTTGCCAAATGACCATGCCAACTGGTTGTTTTTCCCACTAAAGATGTGTCAATGGGTTGTTTTACTTGCCAAAGGTTGCTAGCAACCATGCCAAATGGTTGTTTTCCTCACCGAAGGTGCCCAACGACTTTGCCCACTAAAGATGTGTCAATGGGTTGTTTACTTGTTGAAGGTTCCCGGTGACTGTGTCAACAAGTTGTTTTACTCACCAAACGTGTCCAACGACTATGCCAACTAGTATTTCTGTCACAAAAGGTACCTAGCAATGTTGTTAACAGATAATTTTCCCAACGAAAGTGCCCATCGATTGTGCCAACTGGTTGTTCATCTCACCGAAGATGCCTAGCAACTACAGCAAAAGGTTGTTCTGCTTATCCAAGATGCCTAACAACTATGCCAACTAGATTTTTTCTGATCAAAACTACCCAGTGATTGTTACAATGGGTTGTTTTCTCACCGAAGGTTCCCATCAACCATATTAGTGAGCTATTTTACCAAACAAAGATGTGGCAACAGATTTTTTCTGAAAGTGCCCAATGACTGTGTGAATGGTTTTTTTTTCCTCATCGAAGGTGCTCAGTGATCATGTCAACTAGTTTTTTTCTCACCGAAGGTGCCCAACGACCATGTCAATGGGTAACTTTTTCATCGAAGGTGCCCAATGACAATGTCAATGGGTTGCTTTCCTCACCGTAGATGCTTTACGATAATGCCAACTGGTTGTTTTGCTCACCTAAGGTGCCCAACAACTATGCCAATTGGTTGTTTTGGTCATCGAAGGTAGCCAACGGTCAATCCAATTGTTTGCTTTCTCATCCAAGTTGCCCAGAGACCGTAATAATTGGTTGTTTTCTCACCAAGGGTACCCATTGATCGTTACAGTGCGTTGTTTACTTATCAAATGTTTTGAGTGATAGTGTTAATGGGTTGTTTTGCACACTGAAGGTGCCCAGCAACCATACCAACAGATTGTTTTGCTCACTGAAGGTGCCCAACAATTATGCCAAAGACTTGTTTTGCTCAGTGAAGGTGCCCAACGACCTTGTCAACTAGTTTTTTTCTCATCGAAGGTGCCCAGCAACTATGCCAACATGCAATTTTCTCATCGAAAGTGCCCAACGACCATGTCAACGGGTTGTTTCTCTCACTATAGGTGCTCCACGATCATGCCAACTAGTTGTTTTACTTACCGGAGGTGTTTAGAAACTATGCTAAAGGGTTGTTTTAGCCACCAAAGGTGGCCAACGACCAATATAGCTACTTGTTTTCTCATTGAAGCTTCCTAATAACTATTACAATGGGTCGTCTTCGTACCAATGGTGCCCAACGACCGTTACAATCAGCTGTTTAATCACTGAAAGTGCCTAGTGATAGTGTTAACTAGTTGTTTTGCTCATAAAAGGTGCCTAGTGACCATGCCAACTTGTTGTTCTAATCACTGAATACACCCAACGATCATGCCAACTGATTATTCTGCTGACCATAGGAGCCCAGCAACTACGCCAAAGGGTGTTTTGCCCACTGGAGGTGCCCATTGACTATGCCAACTAGCTGTTTTCTCATCGAAGTTGCCTAGCGACCATTACAATGGACTGTTTTCTCACCAAAGTTGTCTATCAACTATTACAATGGGCTATTTATTCATCGAAAGTGCCCAGTGACTATGTCAACGATTTTTTTTTGTCCACTGCAGGTGCCTAATGTCCATGCCAATGGGTTGTTTTGCCCACCAAAGATGTGACCACAGGTTGTTTTCTCACCGAAGGTGCCCATCAACCATACTAGCGAGCTATTTTGCCCACCAAAGATGTGTCAATAGGTTATTTTCTCACTTAAATTCCCCAACGACTATATGAACAGGTTGTTTTGCTCATCGAAGGAGCCCAGCAACCATGTTAACTAGCTTTTTTCTCACTAAAGGTGCTTAGCAACCACGTCAATGGGCAATTTTCTTATAGAAAGTGCCCAAAAACTGTATCAACGGGTTGTTTTCCTTAACATAGGTGCTCCGTGATCATACCAATTGGTTGTTTTTCTCACCTAAAATGTCCAACAACTATGCCAAAGGGTTATTTCGATCACCGAAGATGGCCAACAACTAATCCTACTACTTGTTTTCTCATCGAAGTTGTCCAGTGACCATTATAATGGGTTGTTCTCCCACCAAAGGTGCCCAATGACCGTTACAGTAGGCTATTTACCTACTAAAAGTTCCTAATTATACTGTTAACGATTTGTTTTGCTCACCGAAGGTGCCCAATGAACATGTTAACTAGTTTTTTTCTCACCGAAGGTGCCTAGTGATCAAGCCAATGGGTAATTTTCTCATCAAAAATGCCCAACGACTTTGTTAACGGGTTGTTTTCCTCACAGTAGGTGCTCTGTGATCATACCAACTAGTTATTTTGCTTATCGAAGGTGCCCAGTAACTATGCCAATGGCTTGTTTTGGTCACTGAAGGCAACCAACGACCGATACAACCACTTGTTTTCTCATCGAAGCTCCCCAGTGACATTGATAATGGGTTTTTTCTCACTGAAGGTGCCCAGTGACTGTTACAATGGCCTATTTATTCACTGAAAATGCCCAGTGAAAGTGTTAATGGGTTATTTTGCTCACCAAAGTTGCCTAGTGGCCATGTCAACTAGTTGTTCTGCACATCGAAGGTGCCCAGCAGCTATGCCAAATGATTGTTTTGCTCAACGAAGGTGCCCGATGACCATACCAACTGGTTGTTTTGTCATTAAAGCCACCTTGTCACCTTTATAATGGGTTGTTTTCTCACTAAAGGTGCACAACAATCGTTACAATGAGCTATTTATTCACTGAAAGTGCCCAGTGATTGTGTCAACGATTTGTTTTGCTCACTGAAGATTCCTAGCGACGATGTCAATTGGTTATTTTTCCCACCAAAGACGTTCCCACGGACTGTTTTCTCACTAAAGGTTTCCATCAACCACACTAGTGGGTTGTTTTGGTCTCCAAAGATGAAGCAATGGGTTATTTTCACTGAAAGTGCCCAATGACTGTGTCAACAGGTTGTTTGGCTCACCGAAGGTGCCCAGTGACCATGTCAACTAGTTTTTTCTCCCCAGATTTGCCCAACGGCTATGTTAATTATTAATTTTCCCATCCAAAGTGCCCAACAACCATGTCACTAGGTTGTTTCCCTCACCGTAGGCACTCTGCGATCATGCCAATTAGTTGTTTTACGTACCAAAGGTGCCCAACATCTAGGCCAAAGGTTTTTTTGGTCATCAAAGATGGCCAACGACCGATCCAACTACTTGGTTTCTCAACAAAGCTACGTAGTGATCGTTATAATGGGTTGTTTTCTCACCAAAGGTGCCAGATGACGATTAAAATGGGTGTTTACTGACCAAAATTGGCCAGTGATAGTGTTAATAGGTTGTTTTGTCCACTGAAGGTGGGCAACGACCATGCCAGTTGGTTGTTCTACACGCCGAAGGTGCCCAGCAACTAGGGCAAAGGGTTGTTTTGCTTACCAAAGGTGCCTAACAAGTGTGCCAACTAGTTGTTTTCCGATCAAAACTACCCAGGTGACTGTTACAATGGGTTGTTTTCTCACAAAAGGTGCCCATCACTTATGCTACCGAGCTATTTTGCCCACCAAAGATGTGGAAATGGGTTGTTTTCTCACTGAAAGTGCCCAACAATCGTCTAAACTGTTTATTTTGCTCACCTAAGGTGCCCAACGAGCATATCAACTAAATTTTTTTTATCGAAGGTGCACAGTGACCTTGCCAAAGGGTAACTTTCCCATCAAAAGTTCCCAATAACCATGTCAATAGGTTGTTTTCCTTATCGTAGGTGCTCCACAATCATGCCAATTAGTTGTTTTGCTCACCTAAAGTACCCAACAACTACGCCAAAGGGTTGTTTCAATCACTAAAGGTGGCCACAGCTAATCCAATTGCTCGCTTTCTTATCGAAGTTGCCCAGTGATAGTTATAAAGGGTTGTTTTCTCATCAAAACTACCCAATGACCATTACAGTGGGCTATTTACTCACCAAACCTTACTGGTGACAGTGTTAACAGGTCGTTTTGCTCATCAAATGTGCCCAACAATTATGCCAAAAAGGTTGTTTTCCTCAACCAAGGTGCCCAACGACCGTGCCAACTAGTTTTTTTCTCACTGAAGGTGCCCAGTGGTTGTGTCGAAGGGCAATTTTCTCAAAAGTTCCCAACCACCATATTGAAGGGTTATTTTCCTCATCGTAGGTGCTTCGCGATCATGCCAATTAATTGGTTTACTTACCGAAGGTACCCAACGACTATGAAAAAGGATTGTTTTAGTTACTAAAGGTGGCCAACGACTAGTACAACTACTTGTTTCCTCATTGAAGCTTCCCAATGACTATTATAATGGGTTGTTTTCTCACCAAAGGTGCCCAACGACCCTTGTAATCGGCTGTTTACTCACTGAAAGGGCCTAGTGACATTATTAATAAGTTGTTTTGCTCACCGAAGGTGCCCATTGACCATGCCAACAGGTTGTTGTATTCATCGAAAGTGCCCATCGATCATGCCAACTGGTTGTTTTGCTCACCAAAGGGGCCCAGCTACTATACCAAAGGGCTGCTTTGCTCACCAAAGATGCTTAACCACTATGCCTACAAGTTGTTTTCTCATCAAAGCTGCCTAGCGACTGTTACAGTTGGTTATTTTCTAACCAAAGGTGCCCATAGACCATTACAATAGATTGTTTACTCACTGAAAATGCCTAGTGACTGTGTCAACGAATTGTTTTGGTCACTAAAGGTGCCCAACGACTATGTCTGCTGGTTGTTTTATCCACGAAAGATGTGACCATAAACTGTTTTCTCTTCAAAGGTGCTCATCAACCATACTGGTGAGCTATTTTACACACAAAAGATGTGGCAATGGGTTATTTTCTCACTTAAAGTGCCCAACGACTGTGTGAACAGGTTGTTTTGCTCATCGAAGGTGCCCAGCAACCATGTCAACTGGTTTTTTTCTCAATGAAGGTGCCCAGCGATCGTGCCAATGGGTAATTTTCTTATAAAAAGTGCCCAAATTTTGTGTTAATGGTTTGTTTTGCTTATCATAGGTGCTCCACGATCAGGCCAATTAACTGTTTTGCTTACCAAAGGTGCCCAACAACTATGCCAAAGTGTTGTTTTTCTCACTGAAGGTAGCCAACGACAACTACTTGTTTTCTCGTCGAAGCTTTCCACTGACTGTTATAATGGGTTGTTTTCTCACCAAAGGTGCCCATCGACCATTACAATCAACTGTTTAGTCACCAAAAGTGCCTAGTGACATTATTAATAAGTTGTTTTGCTCACCGAAGGTGCCCATCGACTATGCCAACTAGTTGTCCTGCTCATCAAAGGTGCCTAGTGATCATGCCAACTGGTTGTTTTCCTCACCGAAGTTGACCAGAAACTATGCCAAAGGGTTGTTTTATTCGCCAAAGGTGCTTAATGACTATGCCTACTAGCTATTTTCTCATCTAAACTGCCTAGTGTCAACGAATTGTTTTACTTACTAAAGGTGCCCAACGACTATGTCAATTGGTTGTTTTATCCACCAAAGATGTGACCATAGACTGTTTTCTCACGAAGGTGCCCATCAACCATGCTAGCGAGCTATTTTGCCCACCAAAATTGTCCTAATGGGCTGTTTTCTCAATTAAAGTTCCCAACGACTATGCAAATAGGTTGTTTTACTCATCGAAGGTGCCCAGCTGTAACACCCCACTCCTGCTAGACCCGAACTCGATATCGATGGTGATATCTGAGTCCGTGTCCCGCGAGGGTGGTGTGCCACATCACTAAACATTTGAAAGTCGGTATATATATATATTTTTTAAAACACATCTTAAAGTACAGAAAATTGATAACCAAAACGGTCCACTTTGTTTTATAACTATTTGATACAAACAATGTAATCAACAAAAACTTTTATTAGCCACTTGGGCCCATTTCAAATTACATAATACAATCATTTCCAATTCAGAAAAATTATTACAAACTGTAATACTCGATTTCAAATAATGCAACATTTTGCGAAAAAATACAATTCAGTGCAAACATAAAGCAACTCAATGCAGACGCGAACTGATCCCGACCTCTTCTTTCTCTCATATGCAATATGCAATAGATATACTCTCGTTGCCTAACGTGATATTCTTCTGAGTCCTGTAAAATAATTGCAATTTTTGGGTGAGTTTTGCAAACTCAGTGAGTGACCATCATCGATGGCTCACCCAGTCACATAACACAGTATCCATATATCATACAGTTCACATTTCACATTTATCACAGTGTAATCATTTCTATTATACACATGCAATACCCATGAGACTCACTTTCCAATTATTACTTTGTTGTGACTGAGTGCCTAAACTGTCCCATATAGGGCTCATTGATAA
>JANIIA010055766.1:0-11136 GCA_027478495.1 Erythroxylum alaternifolium
CCTTGTCTAAACTTTAATTAAATTAAATGTTATATTTTATTTTATTGCTAAGTTCCCAAATCTATTTATTATTAATTTCAATAAATCCCAATGGTGGCACGTGGTCACCATAAAATCCATATCGAGACCCGGGGCTAACATGCCAAGTTATGGAATGTCTTAGTCATGAAAGGTGTTTGTGTACCTATAAATTGATCTTTATTTTAAACATAACTACCAAAGTCTACTCTTAGATTGCTCAGTTTTTTAAGGGAATGGTTATTGGTTGACCGTGAGTAAAAACTTTGAATGTTTAATTCTTACAATAGTTTTTGAAAGTTAATCCTCTTTTCTTATGAGAGTATTCTTAGAAAATATAGATAAAGAAGAAATGTTTTGATTTTGATTTTTATTTTTACCTAAGGATGGTTAAAAGCTAATTATAAGGGAACTTGATAAGATCTTGATTATTGATATATTAATTCCCTAATGCTCAGTGATTAATGTTATATTGAACTTAAGATGCTTATTTTGGTTAATATTTTACTTTAGGTACAAGTTCAAGGAATAGGAACCAAAATGGGCTAAATTTGAACCCTTAGTGTCATTCTATTGATGTCAGATCTTATTTTCCTTTATGGAGTATGAATTAGGGTGAAGATAAGACAAAGAATGGAAGAATTGGAGTTACTGTGGCTTACACAACTGTGTAACTCACTAAAAATGTGTACAAACTTGAAGACGTTCTTTTAAGCATCTCTGAGACCTACACACTGGTGTGAAGACTTACATAGTAGTGTATCTCTTTGGGGTTGTGTAACTCTACGCACTCTACCAAATTAACATACACGGTCACTTATATGCTCTTGTATAACCATATAACCCTAGTTTTGCATTATAAAAGGGTCTTTCAAAAGGCCAAAAGGGTATGAAGAGATTTGAGACTCAAAAGGAGGTAGATTTCTTTCCTTTTCAGAGTATTATGAAGAGTTGAACTCCATCTTACCGGCTCAAAGGTGATGTTGAGGTTGATGAACATATTTGAGCATTGATTAAGCTAGTGATATTTTTATCTTTCTTTTAGGATTGACTATGATATTCTGTGTTGAATGTTTTTGTTTTATTTACAAAAAATTTAGATAGGTCCACTAGATTATTCATGTATGGATTCATTTCCAAAATCTAAATTAAAATATGTATTCATTGTAAATTTCATTAAATTGTAATAAACTAATGGTTGTTCATCATTAGGGATAACATAAGATAGGTTAAATGACCTGAGCTTTTGTTATTGTTGTTTAGATTAACATGTTTTCCTATCACATAATGTATTTTCACACTAAATCTAGAGAACTTATGCTATATTATTTTATTCTATATTATCTAATAGCTAGACCTAATTAAAGAGCTTATTTTAATTAGATACAACCTAAATGAAAGTTGTGGTTAATAGAGCTTATTGTTAATAAACTATTAATAGTTTCAAACAGAGGTATGAGAACAACATGAAGACTGATTATGGACATTTGTGTGAAGGTTGAGATTGAACTGTGAACTGGATTCAAAACTCATTAATTAATCCTAGTTTTTTCATTGTTTGATTTAATTTGTCTTCCATAGTTTCATTTTCATAATTGAATTCAACTAAACCCCCTCCCAATCATATACATTACTTGATTCATTACAATAGCTAAACACATACTCTTTATGTACAATCCTTTCTCACCACTACTACAAAGTTAGTTGTGCAGAGTTAGGTATTGTTTTCTAATGTGCTCAGTGAGCATTAGGAGCTTAACACCAAATGATAGATCTTTGTTAGCCCAAGCACCAAACTTGTTATGTATTTTTCAACTAAAGGGATACAATCCTTAAAATGCACTCTTCTAATTGAAGGATGTAAACCTAAGTATAATAAAGGAGGGTGTTTTCTAACCATAATAGTTAAATAGAAATTTTATTAGCTAGATGATTGGCTCTTACTAAGAGAATTAAGTGAATTTTGATGTAAATTATATCTATGCAAGTGAGGTTCTTAAACTACCCTAAGGTTTCAATTAAAACCATAAGTGATTTGGGGTAAGTTCTATTAAAAAGTAAAAGATCATCAATAACACATATAATTATCAAAGAAAACTTCTTGGTTTATGAATGAAGAATGAAATCAGGCTTCATTGAGACATTATTCTTCGTCAATTAGGTCAGGGCCTCCATATATAAGATAAAGAGGTATAGAGATAGGGGTCTCCCTATCTAAGCCCTATAGCTCTTTTGAACAACTCAGGTATGCTCTATTCACTATAATACTAAAGGAAGTTGAGGAAATGAAAGCTTTAATCTAAGTCTTAAAGACAATTAGGAAGCTAAACAACTTTAGAAGTTACAACACAAAGTCCCAACTTATGCAATCGTAAGCTTTGTTGAAATTCACCTTAATTTCACAATTTTGTTTGGAGTTCTTCCTCATGCCTATTTGATGAGCATGTTATTACCAATTTGTCTCACCTATATAAAAGCTCCTCGATTATCACTTAACATTTATTAGAACTGTCTTCAATCTATTTATCAAGACCTTGAAAATTAATTTATAAAGGAAGTTGTAGCAAGCTATAAGCCTAAATTCTCTAAAAGATTGTGGGTTTAAAGATTTAGGGGCTAAAAAAGTGATGTCTTATTTATTTCTTTAAGATGCACACACTTGGAAAAAAAATTCTTGAACTACCTCTATAGCCATTTTACCATTCTATGGCCAAACCATTCAGAATAAGAAACCATTTAATCCATTTAGCCCTGGAGCCTTTTGGTCATTCATTTGGAAAATTATTTCCTCTATTTTCGATGCTCCTATATGTTTGATGAGTGTTTCAACTTCAACATTGCTAAACCTCTTCTTCAAGCTTTAAAAACCCTAATATGACAAAGAAACTTTAGTCATTACCTCTAAGTTGTTGCCACCACCTTAATGTCACAAAATGACTTCCTTGTCTCTGACCAACTATAGCCTTACCATCTCATGACATAAGAATAGGGATACTAAACCTATTTCTTATCCAGCATGCTTATAGTCATTGCATATTTCAGTCGTCTTCTAGACATTAACTTATATGTGTGAGTCTCGTCTTGTTTCTGCTAGCTCTATTGAAAACAATATTCACTTTAACCTTTTACTGCGTGTATTACACAAGCTTTTACTCTTGCTCATTAAACCATCCTCTAGCATGGGTTTAAGCATCTTATTAATGTTGCTGGAGTTTCAGTAGCTCGAGAAGTGCCTCATAAGTACAACCGAAAAACTCAAGCACAATAACCAAGATCTCCAGCATCAATATACAAGACTTTTGTGGTTTTAAAGTTTTGCTAGCACATGAAGCTTACCAAGTGCTATGGGCTTGAACCTTTTTCATTTTTGAGCCTTTGAGGGCTTCTATAACTTTTGAATTTTCAAAATTCATAAGCAAGATGTGACCAAGAGGTAATATTAGGTTTTCTAGATTCTAGGTATCTAAAATACTTTTAATTCTTAACTTTTTAGATTTCCTTAAGGTTTTTTAGTTTTTTAAACTCCAATTAGTGAACTTTTAGATCTTAATCTTATTGAAATTAAGGCTAGAATGATTGCAAATAAGTTTCAAACTTTTATATCAATAAAAATAAAAAATTATCAGGCCATAGAATTAAAGATGGCTCTAATATATCTATTAAAACATAAGAGTGGTATCTAATCCCTAACATAGCAAGATAAAAATAAAATATTTTATTTGATTTCTCAAAAATCAAGATCACTTTAAATTCTATAACATGATTGATGCATAACCACAATAAAACATAAACATAAATTGTACCTTATTATGTAGCTTATTATGTTGCTTGATCCATTTTCTTATAGTTTCCTTGGAACCATTTTCTAAAACTAGTTCATCACAACTACCATCACTGTACATATGTCTAGCCTCTAACAATATCTATACGAATTGGTTGAGAGAATTTTTCTAGTGGTGTAGAGAGGGTAAGTAAGAAATGCTAGCTTTTAGAGCTTATACTTATCTACAATATATTTAGATCTTTTGGTGATTTAAATGAAATATAATCCTAATTTCAATTAAATTTGAATTGGAATTTTAATTAATTCCAAAATTCAATATCTAATACTGGTCCTTATTTATCAAATATCTTATATTTGTTCCTAAGGTTTTTCAAACTTCATAATCAAGTGTAACCTGATTAAATTATTTTTTTTCTCTTCAGTCATTTTTATGTATAACCTATTATATTCTTAAATATGTTGGTAGTCGATGAGAAATATAACCATAAATTGCATTTAGGATTAGATAAATTAAACTCCTTTAATTTATCTTTAATTATCTAATTAAACAGTTTAAATTCATATATCAAGATTGGCATTTATCATTGCATTATAACTACACAAACATTAGGAATATTAAGGTGGCTTTGATTAACCTTTTCATATATGATTTTTTTTATGTAACACAATTATTTCATCATATAATGTTTCGATTAGACATATAGCCTATAATTAATGTCTACTATATTTGAGTCCAATCATATTAATTCTCTATTGGTAATTAATTTTATTAATGATAATCGAAAATTATTTTCAAGGTGTTATTCCAACGTGAATAATCTTTGGAGTCAATATTAATCAAAAGCAAAGGAAGATTATTCCTAATCACTTTAGAGTGACAAATTCTATGTTGATCTCTCAACTATCTTCATATAGTTCATGTTATGTCTAATATCTACCAATTAGGTAAGCCTTGACAAGGATATATTATAAGTAGTATCAAAATATAACAATTTCTAGATAAGATACTTTGGAGATCTCAAAACATAGGATCTCTTATTCAGTCATCAAAAAATGAGAATTTTTATAACATATAAGTAATGTTCTAAATGGAATTCTTACCTCAGGTCATTTTAGTGAACTTATTTTCTAATAAGCATCTACATGTTTATTAAATACCTTTATACTTTAGTCTATAAAATCAACTACTTTCTTCATAAGAAAGAAATATAATGTATAATGGTCATTTCATACTCTATTAATTTTTAGTTTCAATAGGACAATGATTACAAACCATTTAAGAATAATATATAAATACAATATGAATATTATAATTATGATCTCATCATAATTTTATTAGCAATGTACATTTATACTAATTCTTTAGTTGTCCAATATAAGTTAGCAGATTGATCTAATTATGACAAAGAAGTAAAGTGAGTTAAATAATGAAAACATGATCAATGGGGAAATAAGTTAAGAGATCCAACATCTTCGTTTCAATTCTTGTGTTTTAACCTATAACTGTGCTAATTGTTAATAATGTAAAGAATGATCAACATCTACTTAAGAGCAGTTGATAAACAACAAAAGTAGTTATCAATTTCTCACTCTCGTTAATTTATTAAATTCTCGATTCTCCTTGACTCTAATTATCTTCTTAATCTCTTAATTTCAATTGAAATTCTGAAAACTTCTGTTGTCTTGTCAACATTTCATATTGAAAAAGTAAAAAAAAAAAAGCAAAATCTTTCATCCTTTTTATCTTTTGAAGCATGGACTTTGGTAGAGAAGAATTAGCTTGTTGGTTGACAAGTTTATATTCAAAATCGAATTCATCTGTGGAAGAGTCAGTGGCAAGTAATGGATGAAGAGAAGTGTAAACTATTGCTACGCATCAACATCCTCTGTTGTAATTATCCCCTCTCAAGTTATCTGTTACAACGCGGAACCCGACTGAGTATGGTTTCACTTAAAAGTCTCTCTTTTACTATTTCAATGTGTATCAAATAATTAATAACGTCTGGTTACTGAATAATACAGATTTACCACTGACGGTTACATTATCCTCTTGTGTTGGTGCCGGTGCCTCCTTGATTTTGTTTCTTCTTTTCCCCTTTTCTTCACATGGAATTTTATCATTTGAAATACTTGTTTCTATTATCTTAGCAACCTTAAACTTCAGTCTCTGGTTTGTCATCAGGGTGTACCTACAACATCATAATGAAATATCCAACAACCAATATCATCTAAAGCATGTGCAGCAATGGCTATCTTAGGAATGTAAACCTTTTTAATTCTCCAGAAACAAAACTTCAGTCCTTTTTAAATCAACGAACTCAAATTGCTGACTTTTTCCGTAATATCTGTCTCGAAATGTTTTGATCTCGACTTATCCTTTTACATTCTTGACTCTTAGTTTACATTTAATCAACTTTCTCTTGACCTTGTTATCAGACAGCACAGCATATGTTGCCAAATTCACAGCGCAGGAAATAAAATTATAACTGCAATAAGGCAATTGGAAAGTTTTAATCTTGCCTGATAGTTCTTTTCTTCAGTGAGAGTTTTAGATCTAAGCTTTAGCTCTCCTCTATGGGTGGTCATCTCATCCAGTATCTCAGCATCATTGCATTCTATATCCGCATGCTCATCCGCACCATTTCCTTCAACCACCTGCAATCATAGTTCAGTGTAAGTTAAAAGAGTGTGGCCTGAATTGACAATCTCCAGAACTGCACATTGGGATGTAAGCTTTGTAAGTGATGGATGGTTCTTGTACTTGCTCTGATACTGTAATATGTAATAGGAACAGAATTATCATCCAGACTTGAAGTGAGGTATCAATCATATTCTTCATAATTATCATCAAACTCACTAGACAACGATATGTGGGAGTCTGACCATGGCCTATGGATAAAGCAGGAAAGATAATTACTGACTAAATCGTAATAAGTTCCATCAAATAAGTCGCAATAAGCATAGAAATCTTTCTTGACAAGGAAAAGAATAATGCATTACGATCCACTATTTGTTAATGAGCAAAACAGAATCGCCTGTCATATATGTTCTTTTATCATTTAGCTGTTGTCAATATATGTAGTAACAAATTTCTCTAACGACTGAGAAATAATAAGCTTACGAATCTTTTTTTTTTTTAATTATAAAACCATACCTAAGAGAACTCGTACCTTGAATGAGACAGAGAGATTACGTTTGGGAGCTGGGTCAATTTCCTCGTAGTCAGCTGCATCCAACTCACGAAGATAAACTAGATGAAAAAGTTTGGGAAGAAAATGCTGCCTTATAATTACCAAAAGGAAGAGTGGAAGGGGAAACAGTATGCCAAAGATAGGTATCCATGTTATTCCAAAACAAGCGAAAAGGTACACCAGCTGGAAAGCTGTGAACTTAGCAATATGTTTGAATGGAACCCTTTCGACGAAGGAAACGTGTGAATTTTCTAAAACCCTGCCAAAGAGTAATTTTAAATAAGCATTTTTTTCGCAGTGAAAACTAATGTGGACCTGTTATATTGTTTTTTTAAAAAAAATTTTCAAAGAGTAATCACAATTTACTTGAATCGGCGGCCGGGGGTTACAAAGAGCAGCAAAATCCTTTCCCAGAATTGGCTCCCAGGAAGACTGTCTATAGCCATGTAAGCAAAGTATCCCCAGAGCACGGATGTTGGTATCTTCTTGATCAGAGGCATGGCCATTAGCGAAATACCAACTAGTAACGATTGCAGAAAGTTGCTAAGTCTTTGCTCTTTAACCCGAACTGGCAGATATGTATCAATATGTTTTCCAGGATCAAAGCTACCTTTCATGATTCCTCCATCATCCACTTTCAAAATGGAATCTTTTAGTTCTTTAAGTTCTTTAGCCGCAGAAGGCTGTAAGATATAAATATGAACATGGTCACGGAAAATAGGTGAGTAAATCAGTTTAGATAATGCTTTCAGTAAAGTTTTCTCTATAATACCAACTATTGAAGATGAATGAGATAAGCTGAGAACTTACAGGTGTAGATTTGTCCATTTTAATGAATATCGACTCCATACTACCATAAATTTCAGATGAGCTTCCATTTTGCTTTACACATTCATTAGCATTTTTTACCATTTTCTTCCTTATCAGCTGCATATATGGGAAAAACTTTTAAGGCTATCTAACAGTCATGTGCCGACAGAAAATGAACAAATTTCCGATTTAGTCTGGCGAGAACCTGTCTATTAAGAACCGCAAGACTCTTTGTGTGCATTGGAGATTGTGGAAGTACACCATTAGAGGGAGGGATTCCGAGCAATCCACATATCAAAGTCTAGATTAATGAATAATGGAAATCAAAGGTAGGTTAGTAAGAAATGACTGACGGGTACTATGAATGGTGATAACATATAAAAGATCAAGTAGTACCATAAAGCCAAGTAGTAAGATGTCGTAATGATAGGCAGATGGATTCTTGAGATTGAAATCCTTCTGTTGTGCCAATTGTGAGGCCACACTATGGTCAAAAAAATAAAGACCAGCAACCATCGAAGCAGGTATGATGGCGGCAAATATATAAGCTGGTGCTACCTTGGCCATGTCCTGAAATTTAAGGAGGTTACGGTTAGTTAGATACCGCTTATAATTTCTGTTCTTCGGTAAAATGATATCAAACTTTTGAGGCATAAATTCCGTCTCCCTTTCATATCGTAAAAGTCCCATAGTTAATAAGTAAGCATCTCCACAGGCGGCTGCGCAGTGTTACCTTAACTACTGTCCAATGCTTCAAGGATTCTGTGTCCCATGGAAGAGGACTTTCAAGCCTTCTTGGGACTTCAGCAGGTACTCTGCTAGGTATACTAAATGACAATGTTGCCCAAGCTAATACCACTAACGGGACTCCATAATCGGCAATAAAACTGCGCAACCATCCTGCAGTAACGGGAGCAAATGAGCTTAAGCTAGAAGTGAAGTTTAAAAGGACTTGTCTTACAAGGTGCTTCACAGACCTGTTCCATATTGCCATGATCTTGCTCGTCTGCTCTTTAATGCAGTAAAAAGTAGGCCAAATGTGAAAATCACTCCCAACAGCCCGTTGGCGTATAGCCACTCAAAACTGTACTTCTCTACCTCTGTATTTCCACGTACAGCAATATGGAATTCACTTACAATTCCCTATGAGCCCAAAAGTTAGGAAATTAAAGAAGCAAAACATTTCAGCGTCATCATCAGTTGCAATGTTTTAGCTACAGTTTTGCAAGGAAAAAAATATGCTCTACCTTCACTGCTTGTTGAATGAAAAGTAAAGCGATCAGCATCCCAAAAGTTTCACCTGCAACCCTTGTAAACCTACCGATAACTGTGCAAGCGTTGAATATTGCAAGTAGAAAGAGTAGGAGAGCTGTCCAGGCACAAACCCTACAGAATTCAAATCAGAATTTTAAAAATTCACACTCAGATCTCTAATGGTGGAAATGTGAGAATATGTCAAAAAGTAGTTACCATCCAGCCCAAGCCAAGTAGAGCTTTTGTCCAATAGGATCTGTTCCTTTAGCAAAATTGTACAAGTAACTATACATTATAACCGTTGGTTCTGCAACTCCAACGATTAACAATGGCTGCCCACCAAACAATGAATGTATGATGCCACATATTGCGGTGGAGGCCAGTGTTTCCACCGCACTTAGGCTTCCATCTAAAAGAACCAGAAAATTCTGTTAGGATGCGATTAAGTAGGGCAACTAGCCAAATTTAATCTATCTCATACACTATTGAATCTGTTTTTAAAAGGGAAATCATGATCTACCAGTCTCTTTGCTTAGTTGCTCCCCAAAGGCAATGACTGGCAGAGCAGAAGCAAAGAATATGTAAGTTGTTGGAGCTAATATCCTGCCATGAATGTAAATGAAATTACAATCAGCTGATAGTCATAAGCCATGTCTCAATTTACACTCCACAAAATTTCTACTCTCAGGAGTAGAGAAAAACAATAGAAGATAGTGTACCTGAAGCCCAAGCTGCGTGAACTCCTCCAATCTTCTTTATAACATGCTTTTCTTCCTTTGAAGTCTTCAACAATCCCTTTGAACGGGTATTTGAAAATGTTCATGTCTTGAAAGGCATAGAGAAGAGAACTGGTCGTTAAAAGAGAGTAGAGAAAAATGCCGTGGATTTAAAAGAGTTCGGTAAGAACTGAGGTAACATACAGCATTGACAATCAAATCATGGGTCTCTTTCGTATGCTCTATTTCAAAAAGAATTCGGGAGGCGAACTTGCGCATGAGATAAAAAACTATATATATATAGAGAGAGAGAGAGAGAGATACAGAACAAGTTCGGACGTCCGAGTAGGTAGATAATGAGATTTTCTCCCGAGAAGCACAAAAAAAGGAAAACATGTATACAATCAAGCCTGACATCAATTACTGACAGAAATACGTTGATCACCAAACAGTTGCACTGCTCAAAAAGGTAAGAAAAAGAAAACAAAGCGCAGTGAAAAACGAAGATAAAATCTTATCATTTTTCACCTGGAAAACAAACGCCGATGCGTGATCGACGTCCGCAGTAAGGTTAAAGGCACTCAAACCAGGGACGGTGGACTTTTAAAGAGAGCAGCTTTTTCCTGTCCAGTGCTCTTCAAGAAAAAATGATTTATACGTTGGAAACGGCACAACTTTGGAGGTGCAATTATAATAATCGAAGTGTTCTTGTTATATATCAGTTCCATAATCTCAACATTTCGAATTTTTACATGGACAGACAGAGAGAAACACCTATTCTTGTGTAGTCGAAACATAATAACCTTTCGAAGACCGTATCAGTTCATTTGACAACGTATCCCTTGTTTTTTATTATTAGTAAAAGACAAACAAAGAGAATTACCCAACCTAGCTAACAACTTATAGTTGATATTCCTTCTGTTGTTTGTCTGTTACTGACAGAACGGTTTACGAAGATCACGTCTGTCTATATGCTTTTATTGTTAACCAATCTCATAATCCAATGGCTTCCGTTCATCCAACGCATCCGATGCCGGCTGGAGCCTAAGAGATACATTATGCATACAGCCTCCTTCATCTCACAACTTACCCATTCGTTCATTTATTCTGGATTTTGTTGCTTTCCTTCGTTGACAAGATCAAATATCGTTGTGTCCATTCTCACAGGGGTATTTCACAAGAAGTAGAAAGGGTTAAGTTGGACTAACGGGTTTTCTAGGAATAGAATGCACATGTTGATGCTCTCCGAGCAGTTTCATAATTTAGTACTAATAACTCAACTTCCAAATATTTTGTAATTCCATAGCTTATTTAAATTTATAAATAACTTTTATTTATTAAATTATTTATTTGAATAAAATGT